>MNPL01002997.1:0-26017 GCA_002081605.1 Tropilaelaps mercedesae
ATATATATATATATATATATATATATATATATATATATGTCTACCATAATTACATACACACACAGAGGAAAGGGTTGAGAGAAGACAGGCAATGCAGAACGTCACACCTTGCTTTATTGACAGACGCTGCCTCAAAACAAATTAATCAATTAGCATGTTTGTTTGGTATATCAGCTAACGTTTTTCTTTATTGGGGGAGTTTCGCACGGCAGAAATTGGTGTTCATCTTACATTAACGTTAATTGTATCTCTTTTATTTAAGTACCAAGATGATCCGGGCAGGTTTCTGGCATGCTCTACCGTGATTTTATAAATACAAGCCTCTTACGAAAATGTCTAATGTATAGAACGCCTAGATTAATCGACCATCAGATGTATCTAAGGTGGTCAAGTGGTCTTTTCACTGATTGGCTGTTTGATTTATTAGGGTGGTAACCGTGCCCTTTTTTCTCATATTTAACGTTCTCGTTGAAAATCACCCCCAGTTTACATTTTATTACTGACGCACCCTCGTTTCTTTCTCCATCCTCTCTTTTGAGTCCGCGCAAGCCGAAGCGCAGATGCAAATAGCTAGCGTTGACTTTAGAATAAGTGGACGTTGATTTCATCCTTGTATTTATTCTTCATGTCTCTAGAATGCCTCTTTGTAAAGCACTTGCAAAACTTATCATACGAACGCATTGCATATATGCGTTATATTATTTTGGCACCAAGAAAAGCAAGCAAGCGTACCAATCGGGGAATTCTATTGTGCTAGCTAATACACATTCACTACATATTATGCGCATGATTCGCCAACCTTAACGTAAGTTTGTCAATTATTTATAAAGACTGCTTGTATTTGGTTGCTACAGTTAATTCCCTGTAATTCTATGCAAGTAAAGGCTCTTTGTGAGAAAATTTAATATACTATTTCTAGCACAACTACCTAAAAATTCGACCCAAAATATCAATATGTAAACAGCTGTGTAACAAAAAATCTCTTACTATATAATAATGTAATGGCTTTAACAATATACTGGCTAATTTCCACTGACCTATATGTCTATTCCCTGCCGATGCTAATTTGGTTTTAACACTCTCGTTTCTAGTGAACCATTTGAAAATACAGAAATGTTTTGCTGTTGGATGTTTCATGATGTTGATGTCTAAAGGTTATTATTTCTTGCGTTTAAACCTACGTCGTTAAATTTACTGTCACCTGTATGTCAGTAAATGTTAAATTATAATTACTACACTCCGGCCAACATGTTATAGATAGCGTTGACATGACTACAAGACAAAAGACGTCTTGATGTGTCCATCATTGACGCAAGCGGGCCCTATGTTACTGACTGATGGTCCAATAATCTTGAGAATCATACCAAAAATCGTCTTTACGATTCTATACAATGAAATTTTAATACAGTAATATCATTGTTTTATAGTAATGCCAAGACGTTCTAACAACGGTATCCGTCTTAGTTCAAGGAAAGGACAAAGATGACCAGATTTGTGGACTCATGTGTGTCGTTTTTTCTTCTCTCCTCGTCGATACCTCTTACACAAAATTATAGGTTTCCGAGTTTTCGTATCTACGAAATCTTGTAACCGCGTAATATTTCGCTTTGATAGCTTTCTCACCAGCTACTTTTACACGATTCTTTGAAAGCTCTAATATTCGCTTAGGCCTGTCAAAAAAACAAGGCGAACATATCGAACGCTTGCTGTTACTCAGTTCACCGATTGAAATATTTTCTGTTCCGACTGTTCACTAAAAAGGCGGCGTCGTCTTACAAGTAGCCTTCAGTCATTTAACCTGAGCCCCGCCACAAATATCACCGTAGAAGTTCATATCACACAATTAGTTTTACCATCAAGTTTGGTAAATGACCAGAGCAAGGTTACTCTCATCTCGAAGCGTGACCTTCTTCTTTATGAATCATATGCTTTCAGCCGTCACTTTCAGCGTAATTTTCTGCCTTTTTCAGCAGATGGTTCATAATTTATTCAAAAGGAAATAAGATAAACTAAATTGAGTGGCGCATAGGAAGGCGAAACTCGCTCGTTCTGCATTAATATCGATGCAGCGCGGCCAACTCAATACACCGTGTACTTCGACGAATTAGTCGTTATCCTATCGAGGAGCCTCGTGTCCTATCGATAACAGGAGTAAGTGCAGGGACCGGCATCAAAAATGTCTCAGCTCTAAAAGCGAAATCAGCCGGTCTTGTTAGTGCACTGACGTTGTAGGATATTGACGTGCTCGTCCGTGTCGTGTCTTTCGCATGTTTCGCTAATATCCCAAATAGTTCACGAGCAATGATAAATCAAACGTTCGCAAGTGAAAGTATAGTAAGACAATAAAGTCGCTCTTTTAAGACAATGAAGTCGCACTAAGGACCTGAGTACTATGAAACGGAAGTTATGACCGCGACTGGATTTTTAGTATAGTCCAAAGAAATATAGAAGACCAAGGAATGCCAATCACTCGCCTAAGCCGAGAGTCTTCGCTTAGCCATTGAACGCCACAGGACATCAGGTTCGTGTGTATGCTCACCTGAATATGACATTCCCCAGACGAGCAGTGGCAACGGCACTAACATGTAAAGCCATGATTCTACTCCTTTCGATAAACTGGGACAGGTAAAGTATTCGACAAAGCCAAAACGGCCCGGCCAAATGTGACAGGTATCACCGAGCCCTTAAAGATGACGCCTTTATCTCGACACGTTAAGGCAGCAGACTCAGAACGTCTTCGATGGCAGTGTAGGACCCTGCCAAACCAAAGCTGGGCGATAAGACCGACATTGCCCTTAGTTCACACGACGACCACAAACGATTGCATCGCAGATCATCGCAGGTATTACTCTCCTACAAGGAAACCGAGACGTCCGTCCGACCAGGGGTCAGCCACCATATTTACCTACCTTCCATAAATAGTGTAAAACAGACTATTTGTAGTAACTATAAACAACTTGTAGAAACAAACGTCACTAGCGTTTCATGCTCAAACAGGCCGAAGACTCGTTCGCGTGAGCAGTATTGATTGTATGAATGATTGTTGGTAGGAAGACACTGGACAGCATCGCTATGTGTGAAACGATCGACAGAGGATACGCAATAATTATAAAGCTGTCAATGTTAGCTGACACGTGGACACACTCTTTTAGCAAAGATACATGGTGGTATGCCTCTTCTAGTTGGAGAAATGGAATTCTCCTCTCTGACAAGACTCGGACCGTTTAGTCTAACCGCAGTCACCAAGACCTAACCGGACAAGCCACAGTATGCTGATTACTTACTGTATCAATAATTTCATGATCAACACGAATGGCCCCATCTGTGTCTGCACATTTGGTGTACAGTTGGCGTCCCCTGTAGTATTAATGCACACGTGTTTAGTCGACCATATACTGGTAGATGCACGCGTAATACAAGCCTAGAATACGACGCACTCGAGTTTTCCCGCAAGATCAGACGGGTTCACTGAAAAACCCAAATGATATTGTGCAAAGTTAGCTTTGTATTAAAACCGGTTCGACGTAGACGCACGGGTAGGTTAACTTGTAGCTATTATACGTTATTTTGCCAATTTTTTAGTCCGAGCATCGTTCTACGTATTTGCGTAATAATGTTATAATATAACAAGCTTGAGAAATCATGCGAAGCAACGCTTTCGTGTCTGGGGAGTGTGGCGCCCCAATTTTGCTTACAGGAGAAGAGCCGGACCTTGTAACGGTGTACGAGACCTACCTTACTGTGTACTGTGTTATATCCTTTTCTGACAAATCTAACGTCCGTTTCTGAAAAATGAGAGCCGACCTTGATATAATCATTTGGTGTATGACATTTTTCGTTTTTTTAGCTTAAAGGTCTACAGCAGTGAAAGGTTCGTCTCAGCCGACTGTTCTTAGATTTTTGCTTGGATTTGGTGTTCAAGTTCGCTGCAATTTACAGCGACCTTGGGTGATCTGATTTCAAAATAAATTAATGTTAAACATGTAGAACTTTGCATACGCACCAAATTACAATTATGTCAATCAGCATGCTGTATCTTGATTGCTATATTCATTCCGCATAAAGACAGAGGTCGTTTTTTTTCAACTTTGTGGTCATACGGTTTTCCTGATAGTCTCGGATCACCTGTAAGATCTAACCAATAAGATCTGACCCGTAAGAACAACACAGAATATGACGGGAGCCAAATCCGGAAAAAGCTGCAGAATGGATCCAGCAGTCGGAGAATGACATATGAGCGAAAAGAGAATAGTTATTTTCTAATTGAATTGGTGTTTTTTCCATAGCTTATTTCTTAAATATAAAAATGCTTATGGTAGTTATAAGTTAATATTGATAGATTTTTCAGAAATTTTGCCTCTTGCTTGGTTTAAGGCAAAGAGTAGTTTGCGGAAATTTTCACTGAAACTAGATAGATCAATCTTCAGCCTTTGACATCCGGCAGCAGCTGAGCGGTCAATCGTCTTAATAGCTTGAGCTAATAAACACTAGAAAAAAGCAAGCATATCGTAGCGTGGCATAGAGTGCGACACGGCTAACTACATAACTTAATACACAATTTTGTTTCATCTCGAATTCACCATCCCAAATGAGACCTACTTTCGGAGAACTGTTAGCCGAGCCCCATGTATGTTAATTTGAAACGTGCCAAATATTACACGCCTTCCTAATGACACATTATTCTGGGATTTCTACTGGTGGCAGACATAGATCTCGAGATTATTATAACCTAACAACCGAGCTGTCACGGGAGTGCAGATCGGTGCCTCTTGGATTTACCATCATCAACTGTACACGATTTGTCAGCACTATGTGTCTAGTGTGACCAATATTCTTCTTATTTTTTGTAATATGTATTCCTTACCATTTCTGCACACTGACCGGTTGAACATTTCATAGAACTTATTGTGGCCGAGTTCGATTTGAATCTGATTACACACGTAGGCCAGAACTTCATAGTATCTAACGAAGTACTCGTTTGTTAAGTCAGTTATATTAAAAGAAAAACTAGATTTGAAGTGAAACACAGCCGACGTCTTTGACACTTCCTGCAGTTCTAAAATCTGCACCCATTCTCCATTATACCAAAAAATCACTTCCAACGAAGTTTATTTAATCTTCAAGTATCGACCTAAAAGCATTTCGGACAACGCCATATCTGCAAAACGATTCAAACCGATTGAAAGAGAAAGGGATTATTTCTTCCACACCTATACATTATTCTCTATTTCTTCAAAAATTACGAATTATTCATTAAGGTCTTTTTATTTATTGTATTTAAGAAAAAGCAATTCCTGCAAAGCTTGATTTACTGAACGATATCCCTTCATTCGACTTGAAAAACACCAATTAATGCCGAGACATCTTACACTGTTGCGTTAATTGATACAGTGTTCCCTGAAAAATCAGGCACACGTACACACGCCGCTGACGTCTCTAGGTACTGCGTTTTGTAAGATATAACTTGCATAAGAAAGTAAGGCGAGACCGCGTTGCTACATCTGGAGCGTTCACTCACTGCTCTTGTCTTGAGTGTAGCACACAGTCGGAGCTTCGCTGTTGCAAGCTAGTCCAACGCACCCTTCGCGCCGAAAAGTCGTGTTTAAGAATACAAATTGATTGTACCCGCCATCTATGAATTTAGTACATATAGAGTTGTCGTATCAGACGAAATCATATCAGACGTCGAACGGTCTAATGCCCAATCGGTATCTGCGTTTGAGTACAGCTTAGTTTGTCCAATTACACCGCAATTTTTTTATGACTCAAAAGACAAGCTTATTAAATACTACATCGCCATTAACAGCTCCCTATTATTAGAAGTATTCGTGAAATAATCAAGAAGCTCCGGAAATCGCAATAAAAAAAATTAGTGATCCCAACAAATTGAAGCATAAGGTCGTACGAGGTGCGTTATTTGCGTCTCACAACTCAAAGGCCTCCTATAGAGCCGGCAGCTGGTTCTTAGTTTTTATCGGAGGTCAATACGCGGGGTCGTACTAAGTCTTTCGAACAACTCAAGGCTCTAAATGGCGAGTCTTGGGCTCTTAGTAAGTCGTAGACGCTATAATTACGCAGCTTGGGAATGACTGTTAAGGAAAACGCCATCTATGCCACGGGTGCGTTCCGAGCGCAATTCCGAGGATGCGTAGATCTCATTATTAGTATGTCTCAAAATGAGACCTTTGGAATACATGTAGCTGCTGTCCACCAGAGTGGCACATTACGTGGTACCGCCATTACCACCCTCATGACATTAATTAGGTTTTAGACATTTACTTCATCTGTTGACTTCACTGTTTTTTGTGATTGCTGGCACGAAAGTTTGGCAGAGTAAATTTCTCAGGGCTGTTAGTGCCACAATAAGTTTCCTACCTATGGAACGATTTCAGTCAACTCGAACAGACTGAGGGGTAGGTTTAAGGGAAACTGTTTAGCATCCAAATACTAACGATTCAAAAACCTACGAAACTTAGAAACTATTACATCCCAGGTGCCGTAAAATTTTGTTGCCAGACCTGCCGGTCGGCAGGCCGCGCATTTCTGGCAAAATTTGTCTCCAACTGAAAACTCTTTGGCCAAAAACAGATTCAGTCATCGTATGGACTTAATGGTCATACGATTTGAGTATAACGACTGTGTTTCGCTTTTGGCCAATCCAACAAACTTTCCCTGACATTCTGAAGTCATTCCATTCCAAATCTATAGTCTTTAAAACCCACCACATTCATACATAAAGCCAGATAACATCGAAAGCGGTTTTTTGGTCGGAATAATTAGTCGATAAAACGAAGGGACTTACTTGTGAGCACATCTGTAGTACACGATAAGGCGTATTTTCTGTTGCAACTGTCACCAGTAAAGTGAAGAAACCACAGACGTATTTTGTACTCCCATTGACCAAACGCAGGCACTGGCTTTTGCGATCTTCGCGTGTACGGTTTTGGTAAGATGTACATGTACGTCTTCCAGTGCAGAAATTGAGGTAGATAGAACATGGTGAATTCGTAGACAGATAAGGTTTTGACTATCAAAGCAATACTGGCGACATTAAGTGTAAACAACGCTTTTCATTGAAATTTGTTAATTTTCATAGAACGAACACTCGTCAAAGTCACTCGATAAACCTCCCGTAATTAGTAAATTGTCATCTTCAGCACAACATTGGTAAAAACAGAGAAGTTACCCCGCGTGGTAGGCTTTAATACACTCATTTCTATCTGGTTACACCACAAAGGCGGAAACCTTAATTGGGACACGTTTGTTTTGCATACAAGAACCGCGTGTCTATTTGGTCGTTATTTTTTATTTGGGTGTATCTTTAGATATGCATGTATATAGAATATGCATGTACTGAAAATGTCTAACTTTGTATATGACCAGTTCGAGAAAACCTAACGGGCCATTGCTCGACTACCAAAGTGAAGTTGCAGTCAATGTTAGAAAACTGGAAGTGATAGCGTCACAATTCAAGCGTCAGTTGTAACTCCCGCGAGAAAGGAGCCTTTTTGAAGGACGCCGGTGCTCACGTCCAGTGAGCGCTGTCCAACAGCAGTTCCACTCAAGAAATTCAGTGAAAAGTCGCTTTTTATCGGTTGGCCGTTTATTGTAATTGGCTCGTAACTGAGCTGCCATGGCAGAGGACGCAGAACTGTTTTTTAGGCTATCCCCACGCAGATTGAGTTATGTAACTTTGTACAAGTCACAGTAAACTGGCCGATCAGTCGAACACTAGGTTTTAGACGGGTACACTTGGTAACCTGCCATACATTGCACAATGTTTGCGTTTGCGATTCGCACTTGTGCTATAGAGAACGGCTCGTCGAAATGCCAGCATGCCACATAGGTACATTTGGTACGCAAGAAACTTCGTATGGCCAGGTTCGATGTGGCCCATCAAAGTCAAAAAAGGTGTCTAGGGTATTCAAAATATTAAACGTTAGAACTTATCTATGGGAAGAGTGACGCTAACGTAAACTGATTGAAGATGATCTAAACCTTTAACTACATTAACCTTGAAAATAGATATAATGTCTCCACATGCAATTTGAACTTCCAATACGGTTTTAACTTCCTAATAGAACACACAAGTGAACAAATACCCAATGCCAATAAGGGAGCAACTAAGTACACTGTGACAAACGGAATAACGTGCAATATCTAGGTCAAATAAATTGCGGCTTTATCGCATATGCTCTCAAGAGACCTGCTTGTTGATAGGCATTATTCCGTTGAACTGATAGGACATTTGCGCTCTTGTCGAGACTTTTGAGGAATTCAGGATTTATTAGCACACCCATGCTTTCTAGGAAAGGAAGTTGCTTCAGAGGCATGACGCAACGAAGCACGTCTTTTCATGCCGGTAGCCGATCTTTGAGGAACGAACACGAATTTCGCTTTCGCAGACGGCAATAGTTTCTTTCCCGCCGGTGGTTTAGTGTTAATTTCGTTTGCATATTTAAAGCAATACTTTACCAGCCGGGGTTCACTAGTCGGTGAGTTAAAAGGTCGGAACTGCTTCTTCTATTACGCTAAGCGGCGCGCCGTCCCACGAAGACTGCCCTGCGTTGCCTTTATAATTGGTTTATTCAGGTACACGTTTTTGCCGTGCTCGCGTCTAGTCGCATTTGATAGCCGTTCAAGTGCTCCACTGTCTTCCAACAAAGCACGATTGGCCGATTCAGTAGCAGTTGATCTGCCATTTGCTACGCAGGCTTCGAACGGGAGACCACGGAACCTCACAGAGCCAATGCGCGCTCTGAAGTGCTTTAGCCACTCGGTCCAATTAGACCGTACTTCGTACCTCGTCTAGTTGAACTGCCATCGGTCACGCGAGCCTGAAACATCAGTCAGCATTCTCTGTCCGGCTCTTTTTCGATATCTGATTATGGGATGGTTAAGGCTCCATCTGCGCCTAGAGTTCTTGCGGGAGAGGGCACCAAGGGTGGCAGGTGAGCATTCTGTGAGAATAGCCTGTCCCATAAGTGAATTCGCGAAGTTGCAGAAAAGCATGTAAGATTCGGGATTGAAATCTTTGTTCTGCCGAGCCTAAGAATTAAACTACAACTTCACTATGTTCCGTCGAGTCGATTATCGTGCGTAATTTTAATGAGATGAGTTACATGCATATTTCTAATTTTTTTAAAAATATCCCCGTGAATCGAAGCATTACGATTGAACGGGGTTACTCAAAGGATGGCGGAGTTTGTGTATATATAGAGCACATAAACAACAATGTTGAATGATGTCATCACTTTGGAAATCTTTATTCATGGCTGAGTTTTTATCACAAAGTATCGTTTCTCGAGCACTTTATTATCTCGTATCAATTGTCCATCATCACGGACTACCACTTTTTCAATGAGATTTGTATAGTGTAGTATCCTAGAACACTTAATGTTTCTATGGTGTCATCAAAAATAATCGCATTTCGGTTCTTTTTTCACACGATGATGGGTTAAAGGATGAACGGCCATCTGGGGAAATAACTACAGAACAAATGGCACCACTTTTTCCCCCTAGCGACTCTTGAGGACTATCCTGCAACTCCGATCGCGTCCGGAAGCCGGTAATGCCAAAGAACTCGTTGTCAACGTTATTTCCGGTAAGAATTGCCCAACGGGTTTGTTCGCCGAGCGCTGAGAGGTTGTACAAAAGTCCTAAGCAAATTGCTAATTACTTAGGGTTAACCCGACTTCTTGCGTTCGTTAGTCGCGTCATAGAGAGAGACACATCTGTTGCACTCAACATTTCAGCAAACACAGTGCAACGCCAAATCGTGCATTCGTTGGCTAGTTCGCTTATGACAGGTACCTGTACAGGAATGGCTTCATATTTCAAATGTGGTTCTCCCGTATATTACAAAAAAACAAAAAACACGACAACTGGGTCCGCTTCTTCATCCGTATGCGCCTGCGCTGTGAGATGAATTGCGGCGGTGTCAGCCGTGCGGCCGAAATTCACCTGAATAATTATGGTCGTCGTTAATAGAAAGTGAGATAGGTGGCGGCCTACTGCAGGCCTCCTAATCCTTGTTGAGTCCGTCAGTTTTCAGGGTGCACCGCAAAAAAGGTTGTTGGAGGCGGCTGTTGCTACTGTGTGCGGAACGAGATCTCCTTGAGTACTTTACCCTTTCGCCGCTTGATTGACAATGCACCCATAAGCTGAAATTTAAAGCGATCACCCTCTTACGTGAACACTGTCCATCACGTCAGCATCACATCGGCGTCAGAATATTCCGTGAGATTGTGCAGACATTGGAGGAGCATACTGCCGGCCATACCCGCGTTGCCTGTATACGGACAGTTAACCAGCCGGGCCTTCAGCCTTTTCAGCCATTGCTGTTTTTCCCTGCACGTTTTGGCCCTAGCAGAAACAAGCCATAAGCCGTTAAAGGACGTAGCGTTAGCGCGTGTTGCAGGCGAAAGTCATTTGTCCGGATGTATCGGGACGCCACAAAAGGTGCAGGTTGGGTTAGGAAGACAGCTGCCCATCGAGTCGTTTGAATAGGTCGTGGCCTAGTAGAATCGCGATGGAACTTCGGTCGGGTAGGCCGTTGACAACAACCTCAAGGAAAAAACGAACATGTTGTGTTCGAACTTTGAAAATGGAAACATGTTCGTCTTCAAGGGCCGTAATGAGCCACAAAGATACTTACTTGATGTAGAGGATCTTGCTGACGTCTCCGCTTTGCCTGCGGGCAACAAAGCCGCGCAAAAGCTTTTCTGTGTCGCGACCGTCGCAGAGTCCATGAAGTACTTTCGTTTCGCCTTCGGCTGCGTACGCCACTTGGATGACGCTAATGAAAATACCGCAATGTTTAGTCAATGATGTTTTCAAGTCTAATGATTTCAAACGCAGACAGAACGCTTATATAGGGCTATAGAGGTCGTCGTCATACCCTGATCTATGCATCATGACCGGTTTGATAGCTTGAGATTGGTGTTAGTCTCCCGATAGGATGTATCGGGCTTGTAAACCTTGTATAGGCCATGCATCCAGCTAGCGTAGCTGAGCAACGGCCCGTAATGACGAACTTACCGCTGGTCGTTGGAATAGGTTCGCAGCATATTGAGCGTTCCATTGGTCTCGCTCTCGAAGTTACGTACCGTAATTACCTTATCAAGTTGGATTACTCGGCATGGCCGCTGCCTAACGAAATCCTGAGGGGCGGGAAACAAAAACGAAGACGATAAGGTCGTTAGAGTGTTAGAATGAAATAGTTGCTACCACGTTGGATTTCTGACTATCCAAGTTCTCGAATGAAATTGTTGAGGTCCCTTGAAATCTACCGCGGTGTCAAGTAAGCAAAAGGATGATGAGGGTGATAATGTTTTAGACCTTCAAATTGATTATTAGCCGGTATAGTATATTATGCAGAAGAGCATCCGGCCTGTTTACCTCCGACGAACGAAAGAACAGAAGTCTGCGTGAAGACAGGGCTACGTATTCTTCGCGCCAAAATGCGTGTATGCCCAGACTCCGTGATACCTCCAGCCATCCTGTCAGGCGAGAAATTTGAAAGTCAATTTGGATTCAACAATTTGGATCAAGTAAACGAAGATCAAGACAACTCGTAGAACTATAGATAACGGACTCATAGTATCGTTAGAATTTCTATATTGGCCAGGAGCCGCGTTTTCGTATATGTCATTTATAATTGTCAATTGTTTCGGTGAAAAATGTTGTCATTCCCTTGATCATGAAATGCTCTGAACTATTCGGTAATGAGAAAAAAAATGTGTAAGACAACTAAAAATTTGCCTTGAATCGTGGTAATTTCATGCGATTGTTTTCATCAAGCTTTATTTCTTTCTTTTCGATTTTTTGCAGCGTCTCCACATGTCATGTAGCGGTGGAATAATCCGCGCCACGGGCAGACTCACCTTCCACTGGGGCAGAGTCATCCGTAGCGTGATTCTTCCGCATCTTCTCAATGAGATAGTCCTTGCCCTCTAGGTCCAGCTGAAGCGACAGCCGTCGGTTCAGCTCCTCCGAGTAGGCTGAAAACAAACGCGCACTCACAATATGAGAAGGACGGTCTACAAGAAAACCTGAGCTGGCCCTTCTCCGCAACTGTACGCTCGACACGGCATCTGGCTCTCGGGCAAACCATCATAGACGGACGAGCGCCCACGATGCCAGGACACTGCTCAAATGTCGGGTCATACATACCGCGAAGAAATCAACACGCTAGGTCGCCATGAAGTAGTACCTTTGCCGTTTCTGCGACTTTGAGGAACATGGCGGACACGTATGATGCACGACATGAGCAGGATCTACGTACGAAGCTTGTTAGACGTCCTACTAGTGATGCATGTGTAAGCTGCGTCCTCACCGTCGCAAGCGGCCGGAAAGCGGCTGGATAGTCCAACGTTTGTGAGCGTGTGATCGACGGCGCTAGTTTGTACCGATAGCCGACTGACCGTGTGGCAGTCTCATGACATAAACTAGAGAGATTACTCGGGTCGGGACGCAGTTCAAACAGTCATGCGAAACAACTCGGCAATGAGATTGCATCTCATTCTGTTGTCTGGCGGTAATATTCCAATAGCGCGGCTATGGCTGTCAACCTGGAGCGTTCGCAAAGGCGACAAAAAGCCATGTCGTATTGGAAGAAAGAGCAGGAAGCGGCCACCGCGTCGGCGGCTCATGACTGAATAGTGTTACTGGACATTGATCTTCGCTATGTATCGCGGCACAGACATGAGTGACCGGCCAACGTCGCAATCCAGTGCACTCGCCGGATAGATGGTGGAAATTTGTGGGTTTCGTAATCACGCCGACGAACGTCTTGATTCCACGTGCACACCTGCGCTCGATGTAGGCACGAGCTTTACCTTAAATAACCAGCCGCGACCATATCCAAAAGTGTTCACGCACGGATGTCAAAGCTCCATGCGATGCAAAAAGAAACTAGGGCCACATGCATTTGGCAGGCATAGATAAGGTTACGTCAGTTAATGCCCAGAGTCCATCTGACGCTCGTGGCTGTAGTGGATCACTAATAATCCCTCAGTCGCTCCTCCACCGACGATATCCATGACAAGCACGGCCCTTATATGTTACGCAGTGCTTCTTTCTAATTAAGGGATTTGTTGTGACGCTTGTCAATCACGTATCTCTATCTAGCGAACTCGGTAGCCTATAATCATGGAACTCTCTTAGCAAAACGTTTGTGAACGTCAAAGTAATAGTAAGGAATCCTATGAAACGTTATCGATGGGACCAGATGGCCCCGTTTCTCCATGGACATGGCCTGGTTTCTGACCATGTCCAGTCGCGCCTCCAGTCGGCACTTCCTTGCGGAACCTTCAAGTGAGCAACCGCACTCGGCCTGTACAGTTGAGAAAACGCAACTCTGCGTCTGGCCAGGGCCATCGGTGGCACGCGACACTGGTTGAGCGTTTGTTATTACGAAAATGCAGCGTGCACACAGCCGCGCAACTGGACCGATGCCCTCTAAGGCAGTCTAACGCCAATCACAAAAACGTCAAGAACGCTCCCGAACTACGACGCCGATTAGGAGCTCTGGCGACGGTAGATATTGCTCCAGGGCTGGTGTTGGTAAACAGATGAGCTGAATGGCTAAACATGCTAGGTTAGAAACCAACGTGCGCTTGTTTGCGCCTGTCGACGTCGATGTTGCTACCAGAGCGGCGCAGTCGATAAATGACGTCTATGACGTAATAAGCGGGACAGAGACCCCAAATATGTGGCAACAGATGATACGTTTAGCTAAGCTTATTTTGGCGAGTTGTAGCACGTATAGGGGAACTTTTGAACTGCGTCACAAAATGGCGGTTATTCAGCTGCAGACGTTCACATGTTCAAGACTGACCCTATCATCTTTATTGCGTGCAATATTCAAAACGGGTTAACAGCTGTAAACCAGAGAGAGAGAGAGAGAGAGAGAGACGTCATCGTTTCGATGAACCAAACTAAGCCTGCCTCCGTCATCTTTATAGCGCTAATATTTGAAACCAATGATTGAACAGCCCCCACAGGCAGATTTGAGGGTAAAAACCCTCGGTAACGCCCTGTCTGTCGGACGTCAAATGCAGGGGAGATTGGCGAAACTCACGACGCCAGCGGCAGTTCACGCAGAGACGGCTTCATACTGAAAGCGGAGCGCGTCGTCTTCAAGGTACCCAATGGCAGTATGAAAACGAACATGAATGAATGAAACGTAATTCGGCTCTTACAAATACGCTCTGAAGTGTATTTATAACGCGATGGCGGACAAACACACAGAGACGCATACACGCACCCACAGAGGTACACGTACACAATATATTATGAGTGCATTTGTGTGTGTTTGTACGCCAAAACAAGACGAATTTTGGTGAAAACTTACCGACGAGTATGTCGTGAGGTGAGATGATGTCGCCGAGCGACCCCGGCTCGGACGAGGTACTGCCTATTCTTGGCGTTCGCTTTCGAAGCCGTATCAGCGATTCTTCCAGTTTTTCTCTTCGCTTCCGCTCTGCATGGAGGGCCGCCTGGGAGGCCGCCAGCTCCGGAGTATAGGCTTCGGCTACGCTAGCGCCTTTTAGTACAGTCCTGAAAAGCGCAGTGATCCAAAACAGCCAAACTCGTTATCGATGTCGGCCACGCGTTTAACGCCGCCGGGGAGGTTCGCCTGAGCGTAAGCAAATTTATTTACCAAACCAACTGGTCAGTCAAACCGCCACTCGAATAAACAATTTATTTGCACAGGTCAAATTACCCTAGGAGTATATGAGAAAATTGGGGAAGGTTCAGCAGTGTAATTGCACTAAAATCAAAAAGCATCAACGCTTCAATGTCACCGTACGACGCCCATACCGACTCGAATGTAAGAGCAGTACACACAAGGGTTAAGCACAGCGTAAATTTTAAGCCGTCGTTCCATAGGAGTAACGCTGATTTGAAGTCTATTTTTAACCACTAAGGCCATGATAGTCATGGCTGGCTACACGACCAAATTATCATGACCCACCTGGGACCCATGATCGCCCACAACGAGGGCAGCGAACCTCCTACTGGTCCAAGACCGCGAACTTCAAGAAGTGCCTAATGACATGGATGATTGTACTGGGCAAAAGCTCCCAAAGCTCTCGCTCGTACCTGTTCTTGCCCAGCTTGACAATTTTTTTTTGTCGATACTGTATCTGTCTCTATCGCAAAATCTCACATTGCCATCAACAAATCTGGCATGGCATCTTCTGAGCCCATCGTCTCAGATGGGCTCTCTCTCTCTCATCAGATCTCATCAGATCACCACAGAACGGGAGCGATCGATGCAGGGCAGAGAACCGTACATCTGCTCTACGTAGACATACGTAACAACTACGCGTGGGGTGTTGCACAACCGAGAAATATACGCGATATCTCAACTGCGCGAAAAACTGAACAAGTGGACCCCTTAAGTTAAGAACAGTTCGTTTAAGCTCAAGAAATCACCTACTCAATTTTCAAAACATCAATGAAAAAAGTCAAATCGTTTATGCGGTTGCATAGAACATCCAGTAACTAACGGATAGTGAGTGAAAACAATGAACGCCTAGAACTGTTCATGCAACGTAAATTGCGTTGACACACAGCAGAAAAACTAGGCAGTTCAGTCGACCGCTTGATAATGCCTGCACGGCTTAAATCATTTATGCAGTCGTTTCCCAGTGCGGAGAACGTCTGACGCTGAAAACTATTAAGCAGCGATCGTGTGGATTAAACAGGACCTATTTAGGGCAGCATCATTCAAAACAGCGCGAGATAGATCGATGACATGGACGTCCAGTGTAGAAATTTTATTCTAAGAGCCATCCTGGCTAGTTGATCCTGACACGTTTTGGCAAGCTGTCGCTTGCAGCTCGAAGTCCAGCGGACGAATTCTGTCGAGGATTGGATTCGTCAGGATGCATGAGTATTTGTAGCAAACATTTTCACCAAGATGAATCATGACTATACGGCAACTAACAGTGTTCACCCAGGCCCTTCCTTCACCCAGCTCCGTTTGAACTGACTCAAAGCGATCTTATCAACACCTGTGTCACGCAGTGGGTCTCGTTCAGTCTCGTTGCGTGCGTGACGATCGTTTCGTGTCGGCGTGCTTGGCCTCACGTTCGCACTCAGTAATCACACGCACAGACTTTTTTGGCGACGGAGAAACCTTCATGAGATTCACAATAGGATATTATTAGCCGGATAATGTAGGACTCTTCCAGCTAGTTGGGCCCGCCCACTAAAACTCACGCCGCCTAAAACACGTCACGTTGGAGGGCTCGTATTCTAACATTTTTTCGGCCGACACGCACAGACTGGCATTCGACCAAGAGATCGTCGATATTGGGCACGGATTTAACGCCGGATGAGATCGTCGTCAATTCGCCGAGAGCATGCCTCGCTCGAAAAGTGGCGACTCACGACGTCACGATCATTTTCTAGGTGGGACTTTACGAGCAACATGTTAGTGGCCGGCACGCCCGACATATCTCACTCTGACGAACAAACACAGAACCTAGAGACGTCGGCGAATGTCAACGAGCAAACATGTCATGCTCCTCGTACGACGGTCACGCACAAAATCATTGCACCCGCACGAAAGTCGAACATGCCGAGTGGTTGTTCTCGTTTAACAGAACCTAGATTGTACCCACTTGATGCAGCTCCACAACGTCCACATTTTCGGGTACCACCGCAGCCACTTGTACGCCATAGCGTGACAATTCTGTCGAGATGCACGAGAGTCTCGTAGCTCTGTTCGTGTTTTCGAAGACTGGTCCGCGCGCACTAGGCGACTGCGCTGGTGCGCCCTGTTTGGCAGAGTCAGCCAGTGAGAAGTGAATGGCCGATGGTGCCGGCGCAGCGGCAGCAGCGGCACGATGACGGCGATGATGATCTGCTGATGGCTGCTGGCTCGTTGGCGTTGCAATGCGTTCGACGGGCGAAGCGCAGGCCAGTACTCCGTTGGCAGAAAAGGGTGATTTATATATGTCGATCGTTTCAGCGTTGGTGACACACTCCGAACGAGCGAATGCTGTCATATTGTTAGCAGCACGCGTGGTGAAGGGCAATCGGTACGTTCGATTTTGGGACCGTGTCCGAGACGCGTAGAAATCGTGGAACGGTAGAGACAACTAGATATATTAGCTGGGATAAGATATACGTGAGTGGGTAGAGTTAAAGACACAGGAGGGGCAAATGAGCCGGGTCGCAATTGAAGTGGCCGCGACGATGTCGCGGACACTCTCTGCTAAAATGTAACGATTTAGATTAAACTGGTTAAAGTTCGTCCAACATGCGGGTTTTCCTATGGGAGTTTGGGGGCACACGCGTATAGGTTCGATGGCGCCATAACCGTCGAATGTTTGTTTGAATTGCTATGGTAAGATGGATTTCTAGAAGCGACATGTCACAAAGGTAACATAGGCCCGCTGTAGGTCTCAGTATTTAGTGATGACCTGCGAAAATAAGTCGTCGAGCGCCGTCATCCGGAAATCGGAGCAGTTTTCGACGTGGGCGACGCTGCTCTGTTCGGCCGTATGAGGGACAACCGTTAAGTAGTGCTCCACATTATCGAGAAGCAGGCGTCAGAGAGTGGTTTGGCTATTAACGGGAACAAAGTCAAGGCGATAAGTTCCCTGAGGGTGGCTGCTTGTCACGATCTGACCGCTTAGTGGCCTGTCAGAAGGTTATTACTGCCTTGGACGCCCCGCGAAGCACTGAGGCACCAGTGGAGTTCCACAATGCCTGGTCGATGATTGCCCCCTCCTAAAGGCGATGATACTTCTCTTATTGAAATCTTCTCTATTTCTTAGCAGATGTGAAGGTGAGTTGCCGTATTACTAATTTCATACAATATACAAACGTTTCTCGGAAGCCTCAACATGTTACCTTAGCAATAGCAAGGAAACGTCCAATCAGCTGTAATGATCACGTAGTTTGCTCATATTTGCGAGTTTTTGTTGAGGCTGGCCCTGAAGCCTCATTGAACTAACAATACAGGGCGCCTAAATCACACCAGATCATTCTTCAATGAATTTAGATAAACATGGACCATTGTGGCGGCAAATAAAAACTTTAGCGAAATAGCCATTGCGAGAGTAAGTTGTCGCGGTACCTACACCGAATGCACTTTTTTATGACCGCGTCGACGGTTATGCGCTGGAGCTAACAAAGTACTTTTTTACCATAATGGCATGTCTGCACATGTAACGATGGTCTAACAAAATTGAATGCATGGACATGCCATGATCATCTCAAAAAGATGTTATTACTTTTTTTTTACACCATAGAACTTACTCGAATAGCATGGACAAACTTAAAGGAGCCACAAAAACCTTATTTAGCTCCTTGCGGATCGAGGGCTACGAGTCATGCGGTCCATTCAAAAAGAAAAGAATCTTAAATTCTACCTGTCGGCTTATTCACCTATTTTCAGTACCGTGAGAAAACAAATAGCTACGATGCAAACTAAGCGTATGGTTGCATACGCAGTTCTACCTCATCCTATCTCTAGGGCTGATCATCAACCAACAATTAACCTTTTTAGCGTTTCTTGCGTTACTTAGTAAGACAGACCCCATGTAAATGTGCACCGACGGGAATCGAACCCGTACACTGCCTGCGTGTCTCTTCCGGTCGCAAGGCGCACACGAATGCACCTCAGAACCACCGAACTCAACACTTCTAACCCGTCCTGGACGAGGCAAACCGGACAAACGCGAGCAACACCGATTTAGTAAACTGTTGCAAATGCGCTTCGGTGAAATTAAGTAGAACTACTGAAAGATCCATTGCATAGACCTTCCAACTCTTACATTTTCGAGTACCGTTGACGGTCAGAATACAAATCTGGCAAAGTCGTGATAATTCATACGCCTCATATCGACGCTGGCATAACGCAGGCCACTCGCGTGCTAATCGGTTCCAACTGCCTACAGCTATGGATCGAGTTGGCTACTACTTTTGCAATATCAAAAGGTCTTAACACGCTGCAATGCATCGGTAGGACCAATTATAGCCTAGCCGCCGTGTTCTATCTAAATTGCGATGCGTTAGGCTACGCCGTTCGATAAGTTGCACGCTCTGCATAAACTGAATAGCGATTGTACTAAGCGAGCGCTCAAAGACCGTATTTCCACTCAAGGGAAAAATGAGTTTGTAGTCCACCTTTGTTTGGGACCAGCCATATTTACCAAAACGAAGCGACCCATTAGCCGCTGACGAGGTGCTGGCCAGCGTCATGAAGGCTGGTTTGTGAAGCTCTTCTATGGGGAGTAGAAACATAAGGCAGGCGAGACCCTACAGGGTGAACGGTGTGCGATCAGTCACTGGTCAAAGGGCCAAATCTGATCTGTTGAGAGCATCTAAGAACGATATCGCCGCTGGTATTGATCGCTACGCTAATATTTATCGTACGCAGTTTCTAACTAACATTCGGCAGGCATCAGTGGCTCGATCGGTGTTTGTAATGAAGCAGTAAGGTTCGGTTTTGCACATCCTTTTTAGCGATTCCAACTGGATATTTCCCACGTTTGCACTGGAATTACCTCAGGCAGTAGTAACGGACCCTCGAAAATGTAAAATTATGCACCCGTTTCGATGTAACTGTGTGATGGGTTCATAGTAAATTCAGCATAAGCAAAACGCACTGTTATGAGACCATGCGTGACAGACTGGCGTTGGAACAGGCGCTAAAATATAACTAATGAGCTAGCAGCTCCACCGGTACTGAAGACATTAGGTACGCCGCTGTTTTCGATGGGTTCGACTTTCGCAGACACCCAGTATGCATCCGACTCGGTGAAAGTTAAAAAGTTAGCCTTCTCTCTCTATTCCTCTCGATAGAGCCTAAACGAATGCACGCACGTAACGAATGCACGCTTTTGCTAGAAAAACGCACTTACATTAATTGCCACATTATGTCCAGTAATAACGAAGTTATGCTGAAGCGAAACACAGCCAGATCAGAAAACAGATCTCGGTTGTCGCGAGGTTGACATCCTTCTCTAACCTAAACTACTGCAGGTCCAGCTGGTCACAAGTTGGGACAAGCGTTTCCACTATATCGGTCCCCGGCCGCTGCGAAACTGCCAATGGTGAACTATTGAAAGTTCAAACAGGAGAAAATCTCCTAACCCTCGCCTCCTTGTGCCGGCGACAGCGTGACGACGCTCGAGACCTGCAACGGCGCTTCTGAATGAACTTGTCGCACTGTATTCGCCGAGGACATAACGCTAGGATCGGCTCCATCTAAAGGCATTGCGCTAGTTGAAACGACGGCGCGAGCCAAATTCTTGGAGCGACGGTTGGTGACGATTTCGGTATGCTGTAGCAAGTGGTACCTACCGGTATTTATAGTACCGCGCGCCATAAATAGGGCTGGCCCCCAGAAGTTCGCATGAACTACTACACGAAAATCTTCGGCAATCCGCCGAGATCTCTTGAGATACAACGACAGATGCCACGAGACGCCATGAGCGTCCAACAAAACCCGCGGAAAAGAGTGCGATTTTGTTCTTTGCGCAACTTACGACATTGGGCCGAATGAATATGCTCAGTTAAAAACTGACGGTAGACGTATTTTAACCTTACGGAGCAATGCAAAAGCGATATCGTAAAGGTTAAATGTTGGCTGGCGGCCAGCCCTAAATAGGTCAGTTTGGTTGGACTGTCCATGGCATGGTATTGTCGTGAGTAGACAGCATAGACCCGCTTTGACGGCACCAGGCAGTGAGAGGCACACGAATGGGAGATAATTTTCACAAGACAATACCTTGACCTCAGATGCCGGTTCACTTTACCCCATACGACCGCTTCGCCTTCTGACACGTAGGAAAATAGAGCAGATAAACGATAGCATCCCAGGAATGTTGACGCGCCGATCAACGTATGCTTTTGACGTACTTAATGTTTCCATATATCTGTATGTGCTGCTTAAACGAGCATTATTCAATAAGTTTATCAAACAGTCATCGACATCTCACGTCGGTTATACCCGCAGCATTTGTGAACTCGACGTGTGGCGTTTGTCTATACTCACTTGGTTCGTTTCAGACAATCCACACGTTATCTAAAAAATATCTTTAAGGCTGACCATCAGTCAACATTTAACGTCCACGGTACTTTTGTTGCATTACTTCGTAAGACGGATCCCATAAATGTAAATGTGCGACGTCGGGGATCGAACCCCCGTACACCACTTAGTGTCTCCTCCAGTCGGAAGGCGCACGCGAATGTGCCCCAGAGCCACCAAGCTTGACACGTTACTCAACAATGGAGGCGGTCCGATCACTCTTTGGGAGGTAGGCCCGGCGAATTTCAACTCAACTATATTTGCCGAACAAATATACCTATTCTGTTTGGCTCGATGAAGTCGACGATTAGTTTTTGTGCTTGATCGTGGCAAAACCGAGGTTCCGCTCGTGGGTTTCGGAGCCTCAACGGAGACAGTCCACACGTCGTCATCATCGTCACTTGAAATCGACGGCGAGAGAGGTGAAATAGGGCGATTGTCCGTGAAGGAATCGTGAGGAATATCGCTATCGACAACCTTGAACACCGGATCCGCCTGTAACACATATCGGATGATTACTGTTATACGTCGTTCGATAATCCGCCGCATCAGCGTGGACAGGAAATAAACATCCGCACAAATCCATATTACAAGATGATGTGGCAGGTGAGTGAATGGTGCTAAAAATGAAATAAATGAATGGATGTATGGATGATGGGGAAATGAAAGAAGAAAGCGATAGTTGTCACCGTTTGTTGAGATCATCGTAACAAGATCATACTACGTTCACGTTATTTGGCGAAAATTTATCCAAAAATCTATGAAGCTAGAACAGAATTTAAGGCTCGTTTCCAATTCTATTCAAATATTCATGTTCTGCAGCCCTAAGGGTGTGTATTAGTGCACATAGTAACGTTCAAATAGGAGTCGTGTAATTCCGTACTCCGTACTCCAATCATATCACAGAGATTTAGTTTCACCACAGTGCAAAGAACAACTTACAATTAGCAACAATAGAAGGTTAAGTGTGCACGTAATTTTGGAGACAAATCAGTTATAGAGCATTCAGGTGAGGATGGAAATAATACACAATTTGGCTCTCTTTGCCACCGTTACAAATCTGGCAGTAACAATTTAGCCATTGCAAAGATCGTTATCCAGTGTAAAAAAATCACCCGTAACATGAATTAGTTTTAACCTTTTGCGTAAGTTCATGTCCGCTACATTACGTAACCGACTAATGGGGAAAAAAATGGGTTCCGCGCACACCGCGAAACAAATCCGGTCTAAGGCGTTCTATGGCACTTATATGTGCGACCAGGTGGTCTCCAGAGCAGACAGCAAACAGGTACGGCTTTGGCAGAACGAGACTCTTGTATAAATTGAAAGTTTCTAACCACAAAAACCGTCGAAAAACCATGAGTACTGGCAAATGGCGCAGATTATTGGACAACCCTGGTGAGGTGGCCAAGACTCAAACAGTTTTGAAAAAACAAACTTCATAACTGAAAAAAAAAACCGAGGCAGTAGTTCCGAATTAGAAATTGAATTCAGAAAGAAAGTTGTCTCGTCGTTGTTTAGAGAGTACATGTACCATTTAAGAAATTTTCGTCATCATAATTTGAGTCGCACGTTTGGAAACTGCTAGCATCATATCATTTCTTATTGGACTAGTCACAACTTCTGTGGATTTATATTGAGCATGGCCTCAAAGTTCACTGAGAAGATGATAGATCTTGTCAGCAGATAGCTTCTAAAACTCATGCGGGAGATCAAGCTTAGTGTAGGATGAATCTACGATTTATTCTACCAGAAATTTTAAAGTGAATGTAATTGTGTGGTGTACGTTAGGAAAATAGTCTTCATACTATTCAAAATTCAGCAGGCACTCAGATGGAAGAAAATGGTTCTAATGATCGATTAAAACCTTCTCAAAAATTAAAATTTACGTCTTCGTGTTACCACGGGATGGCTACCGGTCTTGGACTGCGACACTTCTTTGTGCGAGCCTCACAACGAATTTGTGGAATACATTCGGCACCCGTGCGTTTTCATGCATTTTAGAGAAAATGAGCCTAAAATTCTTGAGCAAAGATGGTGCAACGTTTTTGCCAACAACTACTTGCTGTATCATCCGAGGCTCTCGCCACATTTCGACTTGAACTTTTTGACCTTGATGATGATCAATTCGTTCAAACTCTTACGAACAGAATAGTTTGACGTGAGATGAGACAGGCCCCCAAGTACAAACGCTGCGGTGAAGTCGGCTTTAAAATTGCCAGCTTAGTCCAGATTAGATGGACAGCAGTGCATTGTTGTAATTTGAAATGTCACTGGATCCCTTGCATCTAATCTAGCGATAAGCGTCTCTAAAGAATCCGTCAATGTCTTTAAACATAACCACGTGATGGTCTAATCGCCTAAGATTTGCAACTCTTTTTTGGAGCGCTTTGTGTGTGTCTTACTAAATAATACGGACAAAAACATGTTACCACATTTTACATCATAGATTATTTGCTGGCGTCTTTCTGAAATGCATATCCATTATCGTCTAGGTATAGATTCGGGACAGTCGTATTACTGAAATTTCTTAAATGCTAAGGCATTGGCAACGACAACAATTTTGCCATTGATATGCGCTAGTAATAATAGTGATTCTCGCACTGAACGGAATGAATTTACATCTCATTTTAAATCGGCGGCCTAATTATGAACTAATAGGCTAATGACATCGGTTGCACTTTGCAGTCTTTGGTCCACCTATGATCACTGGATAGCATTAACATGCCTTTAAGGCTGAGAAAGCTTTGCTTCAACAGCGATACGCTGGAAGAATAAGACGCCGGCATCCCAATTAGCCGAACGGATTAAATCATCCATTATAAACTAGATTGAAATAAAATAGAGGATTAAAAACATGGGGACGTGCAATTTCTCCAAAAGTTGTACATGTGTCAGCTTCATTACGAAGTAGTATCCTTATGGCTAGCATCTTAACTTATATTGTGGGTCAAAAAAAGTTACCTATGCGAAGGAATAGGTTTAGATAGAGAGAGGATGTTGACACTGATGAAATAGTAGTTGTCGCTATAGCCGTGAATTTTGTGTTATTGACACCCACGTTTGTACAGTCGGAAGCTACGCCTCGCAGTGGTGGATTTACGTCGACAAAGTTCAGTCGGGTAGCGTTCTCCGCCAGCGAACAATACTACTACTGGGAGCGCCGTGGTAGCTAGAAAACTCTACACTGATGTCGTGTTTGGGATGAAGAGCTATAAATTGATTAGTCCTCGCCACGATTAAATAGTTATCATTATATAATAACATTAAAAATATTAATCTAGATGAAAGAGTTTTTATACTCAGTAGGGTATGCTATAGGTGGTTGCGAAATCACTGCCTAACTAATATTTAAACATTGAGGGCGGAAATTTATCGAGAGCGTCATCCATATGTCGGTCACGACAGCGAACATTTGGTTTGATCTGAACGTATTTGCCGTATATTATGGACGTCCACAAGCGAAGAGCGTGGAAATAATTATTAGCAAGCATTGTGGATTAGACAATTATGTGTATCAGACAATAGAGTGGATTAGACAATATGCGAGAGCGCTAATAGCAAGCTCAGAAATATATTTAGCATTTAAATGGAGGTACATTGGATAACCTCTTGTTGAACATCTATTTAGCACTGCAAAAAGCTTGTAACGGCCTATTGCAGCCTCTCTGAACATACCCAAGTGAATGAATATTCAGTTTTTTAAAATAGAATAAAACCATGCCAGCGAGCTAAAATCTTATCATATTAAAATCTTAGTGGATCACGTACGTGTGAAGTTCGGCTTTCAACGATAACGTAGTCATTCATGAGGTTAACCGCAGGTTCCCTTGCGCAGCGCGGCTCTTGTTCAAGCATTCGCTTAAATGACATATCGAGAGACGCTACGGTGTCTACGGGGGATGCTAGTGATTCGTTATTCTCGTGTTTTGTCTGGACGTCAGAAACATCTTCCTCCATGTCGGCGCTTGGTAGTCGCCGGTACCGACGACCTGGAGTCCGTAGTTCGCGGAAGACATTCTGTAATTAGTTCGAAAGGTGCCGACGGTATGATTTCGTTAGTAATTTTTACATGTAACATTTACAAAAATAAAAATTCCATAAATTTAATCGACAGCGTGATATTTCAGTCTACAATAACCGTTCATGAGAGGGATGTTCTGTTAAGGACGAAAGCAATGTGAGAATCTGAACGACGATGGGTGTACATAAAAAATGCGCTCACCTTGTTTTCGCGAAATGTTCCATGCCAGTAATCAACAAAAGAGAAAATACTTCATAGCCGGGATAGGTACTAATTTCCCAAACAAGAGGCGATAACAATCGGGCTGTCCAGAGCTGCTAATTTTGTTATTAGGGCCACTGCGGCTAACTTCGGCATTTGCCTAATCAAGGTCCAAGTTTCCTGATGGCACTGAACTTTTTTCGCCCTTTACACAAAATCGTTTGCACCTTTCAGCGAATAGGTATGGAAATGATCTAAGTGTTCACTGTATACTATTCAGGATGTCTTCAACAGCAGTTGCAGATCGTCTTGGGTGACGATATACAGATTTCAATAGTACCGATGGAAAGACTCTTCTATTAAATTCGATGCATATTGTAGAGTCGGTTTATTTGGTATTTTGATGTCTTGTGTTCACGCAATAATATACGTGTGTATGTGTGTGTGTGTCTGTGTCGCTCTGTCGCTGTGTTTTTATAATAGGCTAGTTGTTTTTCTGCTGCAAATACTACTGCACAACGTATTTTAACAAACGCACTCAATGATCACTGTATCACACCTCGTGTAACTTGCTTGTTGCGTGTCACTGAATCCTCTTCCTTGTTATGGAATGATTAAAATGTGACCGCGGCCAAACTTAATGAGCTTTCCAGGCGGTGGGATGTAAACGGTTTCTAATATTTCTAGTGATTGTTTTGCATTGCGGCTATGCCTAAACGTAAATCAGGCATATT
>MNPL01002997.1:26576-38321 GCA_002081605.1 Tropilaelaps mercedesae
CAGAAAAATTTCCATATAAAAACAACTTAACAAATTTGTTATTTCAAAGATATCTGTCTCAACTCATATTGACTTCAGATAACGGTTTCACTGCCCCTATCGGCTTATTCCATAAACGGACACCCGCGCGTTGCTCAAAAGAACAGATACCGTGTTTTAGCTAGGTAAGCGACACATCCCGTAGCGATCCGCCAATGTTCTTGACAACTGAAGCTACGAAAAGTCCCTATTTCACACCATCCTTACATTTACTACGAGTAGATCTTGTGGGTAAATCGAGAAGCAATGCGTGTTGTCGTAATCTTACCATATCGAGTGCTTAGGTGGGAGCTATGTTCCAAGAGCGAAATCAACTATGACTAATGGGATCGTGGATTTCGTTAGACGCTCTTTGTCTCAGTAACGTGTATCCGCGTAGCATTCGTAGTTAACCACTTGCCGCTGATTCGTACGAAAACTGAGAAACGAGATCGCTTGACTGCCCCGCTATCGTACGAGGATACAGCAGGTTGACTGCGAAACCGTCGTTAGTTTATCCGGCTTGAGAACAACAGCGACAGAAAACACTGTCGTCAACGTTCGTATTCCATGATACACACGCTTATATAGCCATTGTGCGTCTTAACACGCTGTGGGCAGTGCGTTTCTTTCGATAGGTCTGCTTTTCATTCGGCCGAAAGACAAACTTGCTGTTTGACTTTGAATACCCGCATGGGTCCTAAGCCATTGAATAAACAATGCCTGATGTCTCCTCTTTTTGCGTTCTCTTCTTACCGAGATGGGAGGCCGTTGTTGATAACCTAGATAGCGAGTGGAGGTTTAGAAATGTGTGCATCGATATGTCTCCGTAAACCTAGCTGCCGTCGAGTTCGGTGGCTGGGTGCATTCGTATGCGTCTTGCTACTGGAGGAGGCACGTAGGTGCACGGGTTCGATCCCCGCCGGTGCACATTTATATTTATATGGGGTCCGTCTTACGAAATAATGCAAAAACTGCTACCGTGGACGTTAAATGTTGGCTAATGGTCAGCTTTAAAAAATATTTTTTTTTTAGATAGCGAGTGGAGGTTTAGAAATGTGTGCATCGATATGTCTGCGTAAACCTGCCTGCCGGCGGTAGCACAGGCCTACGTAGGTACAGAGAACATCTTCACATCCGGACTTTAATATACTTTTCGGAGTTGATCGCGGTAAGGTAGACTACTGTGTAAAAAGTAAATTGAAGAAAAAATAGAAATTTTGTCAAAAAGGTAGAATGCTCATGTGCAATGTGGTTTCCTATAAGTCACAAGATTGCTCTGAGAGCTAAATAGTTATTATTATTTTTATTGTGGTTTTGCTATTCATACATATGGCCCATTAGGGGTTTTTTATGCTGTAGTAGAAGACTCCTAATGCGTCATGTGTAAAAATAGTATAGTGGAACACTGAAGAAGGATATAGCTAACTGAGAACGGTTGAATGGCGGATTCTGCTGTGCGATTTACATGCGCGGAACGTCAGATGACCTGCTGGCTAACGAGTGAATGCGAAGAACTCACCACCAGAAAGAATACGTGATATATATGATACCGATGAGAGTGTTGATAGATAACAATAGTAATGTGTTCAATAGAAGATAAGCAAAACCGTCAAAGCCATCCAACGGTAAATAACATTGAAATAAATTGCAAAGGAATTTGCGCTTGTATTACTTGCCACAAATTACTGCTGCGAAAGCCCATCACAAAATGGTCAGAAAATAGGTCTGCCGTCATCGTCGTTAAACGCCTTTTGCGTATTTAGTTTAATTAAAATCCAGCTACATGTGATAACTTTATATCGTGAAGTTAGCGCGAAGGACAAGCACGTACCCTTATGGTGACCAGTAAAACCATGTAATGCGAATATTTAGTATGTGAACGCACACAAGCACATGCACAGTCTTCTATTGTGATTGTCAGCGATAGAGCACTATGTGCTCTGCTCTATGATTGAACCGACTCTAACAAATAAAAGAAGCAACCTGACGTACCTGAACGAGGGAAATGTACGACCTTGGTTGCGCGAGCGCTGTGTGGAAAGCGGAGAAACGGAGTCGTCTGGCTAAAAAAACTGCAAAAGATAAAGTGGAGAGTATAATCATATCATAGATGAATAGATTAAACGTGCGTTTTCGGGAAGAGCAAACCAGCAACTTTGTAGCGTGTTGAAAAAGTTTACATATATACATATATACATATATATCGTTAGTTCATGCAGTGGCCAGAAATGCAAAGAGTGCACATTTGAAATTGAACTTAGTGGCTTTCAGATGGAGACCTGATTTAAGAAGTACGCGAACATTCTTCGGGCAGGGTGACCTGTATGCTCAAATTTGTCGTAATCGTACCAAATTCATAGGGAGTTATGATCTTCGAATCTTAATGAATTGAAATTTAATGCGTGATTTATTTTAAAAAGTCCCTTTTCTCAGACTGTAGGGACGTAATTAGAGGTTTAATGCGACGAAGATAACGTGTTGCGTAATCATGTCTTGCTAGACATATTCGTATATAATGATTACATATAGGTCGAGTATAATTTATAGCATTTGGTACGTCGAGTCGAGTTAGAATCTGAAAATTGTGTTTTGTAGAACATTTTACGTTTTTTTGTCTACTTGCGTGCCAACATACTAATTCGGCCGGGCTTACTTAATCGACGGGCTCAAAAATACGCGCGTTTATGATCACCGGACGAAATCAGAACATGTGTGAGACGTTACAAAATACGCGGCAAACTTTGAGTAATCGTTACGGCAAAATGACAAAGATGATCGACATAAACGGAATTTACATGTTGTCTATAAACGGACGTTTCCTGTTATCCCCCATGCTTACCGGGTCTAGCCCAAGTGACTAAAATTTTTTACAAATTTTGAATTTTACATTGAAAAAATTGTGCAAACGATAAGAGTAGGTAATCGCAATGTCACTCTGGTATGGAGTCCCATGCGTCAATGATCGTACAGAGTCAGAGTTCATTGGTAGAAAATTATTGACTATTTGAAGAAAGGAAGCCGATTTTACACCAATTGGTTTAATCAACCAATTTAATCTCCACTCTATGCGCACAACATGTAGATATGATATGTGGTAAATGGAGCTAATCACATTCTCGAATTGTAGGAATGAAATGTAATGTCTCAAACGTTGCTTCAAGGGACGATTTTAAAAATAAAAATGCTGGATCCGTATTGCGTATCCGTATGTAATGCATGCTTCACAGCCATCAATTCGATGGCAGCGGACGCATAAATTGCGATCAGAAGAACCTCCACTGTTAGTTCAGTGTCTTAGCATCTAAAACGTATGGATATTACAGTTTAATGCTTACGTTGTGTTTCCAATCATAATGTACCGAACACTATCATGCAAAGGGCCGACGCCATATTGGAAAATAAGGTGCAATAAATAGCCTTGCCTAGGTCTATATAACGGGGATAACTCCAAAATATACTACCCAGTAGTAAACCCGAATGTATCATAGGTAAATTAACACAAAGAGGCTTCCATCAATGTATTTCTCGAGCGCTAAAAATCGTATCGGTGAAAACAAGATCTGTACAAAGAAAATATTTGGACAAAGTTAACGAGCACATTTGATAAAGAAGTGAGTGATGTGTGAACGCATTCGTCTCAATATGCCCTAACAACACTAAATCTTTTTTTCAGTAAAAGGGAGTAAATCAGCTGACTGACGTTGGCGACTTTTCAATTAGTGTGAGAATGTAAAGTGGTGACTCCATAGCAATGTCACTGCTATAAAATACTCACTGAAGCCTTCTTTAAATCCTCACTCGAGCTCTGATCGCTTGCTCATAACTTCGCTCATAACTACAGCTTTTGAGCATAAAACAGTTCAAGTTAATTTTCTTCCAACAAAAATTTTCTGTTTTTTCCTTGGATGTACATGGTAAATAAGCCAGAGACGAGCGCTATCTACAAAAGGTAAAAATATTGATCGAAAAATAAGATCGATGTCTTTGATCGACGCACAATAGAAAAGTTACGCTGGCTCATATCGAAAAGCGCCTAGCTCAAGGCTTTTCTAGGAAGGTACAGTATTCGCTGCGCAAGCGAAATTCACCGTTTTAAAAAAAACCTAAGAAGTGTACATAGGCGTATATACGAAGATAAGGCCTAAGTAAAGTGGCAGATTATGCTGACTTAAATCAGGTCATTTTTCCTAGCCAATGATAGTCGCATGGTACTCACTTCCCTTGTACATAAGGAAGTGAAGTTATCATTGGAAGCCACCGCTGTCTGAAACCATCACGGCAACCAACAATGGAACTTTACTCTTTGATGCCTAGTATTAACGAAAATGTCAGGACCAACACGGTGGTAGAAAGCGCAATATTCTTCTGAACTGTTAAACATGCGCGGTCTTTAGCATTTCGAGACACAATAAATCGTTTCCACGAAAACAGAATTCGTCGCTTTAGAAATGGAAAATTGTGTTGACTTGAATCGGACGCTTATCTCAACAAATGATAGAATTGCATAGTACTCGTTGACCTTGTAAGTAAGAAAGTGAAGTCCCCTTTGAAATTCACCACTGAGTGAGTTCATCATGGCAATGGACAGTTGGACTTCGCGTTTCCATGGCCATTAACAGCAAATGTGGTAGATCCAGAAACATTGTAAAAAGCATAACATTTTTCTAAACAGCTAACTGTACTCAGACTTCGATAATTCGGGACAAAAGGCTTCTTGATACATTGTCGATACATTGGTTAATACATGGTCATGATGGTCATGGTTTATGGTCTGGCTATGCATTGCACTTGAGACAGTATGTCTATTAAATTAACAACAGCTAACAACAGCTCAAAAAATATCTCACGAAATGCTACTGTGTCCCTTCAGAGCTAGCTAGCTTTAGTTGTCTTCGAGGCAAGTTTCAGCTGCGGACGCTACAATGATATACCAGCATCTTGATTCCCAGGTCGTTAAGGTTCCGTATGGCTACTATTACTACAAGGCTCAGCCAACATTTCCTGGTCACATTTCCTTGGTCGGGTATTGATTCTGCTCCATTGGATGCTCCTTAGCGAATACAAAAATGAAATCGCAAGCCAATCGATCACTCGCGAGAGAAACCTCTTAAAGATGGGCTACGATCTCACCCTGTCACCGGATATCTATTATATTTAGGCATCATAGATGTAGATACATAAAAACATCAATTACTTTCTTACCAGTGAAACATATAGAAACGACTTACATATGTTTAGCTTAGCCACAGAGTTCACAGGGAAATTGGACGCATTTGACTGCTATCACGCCTTCGAAAACGAAATCGAAGTTTCAGCTCTGTAATCTTGACAGGGTTCATCCTGTCTGTGTGCACGATAACCACATCGAGTCCAGCATAAATCTACAGCGTAGTACTACAGCGTTGCAACGCACCATTAGTCATTACAGTGACTTCACTTGTGTAGAGTGTGGTTAGTGTCAGCTGTCTCAAGAATGACCTTGTCATGCTTCTACAAGAAGATGGAGGGAAGCACATCTGCGAGAACTAGCTTCCTATAGCGATGTTTAAGCAAGGTGATAAAGTGAAGCTTTAGTGGTATTGGAATATTCGAAGAAGTACGGGCAAAATACAATATATTCCGGTTTATACAAGTTATGCTTCACCCACGTTATCACTTTTGTATGCTAAGCTTGGTTTTAAACATTATCGAAGTGAATTATCTCATGCACGCGTATTTTCATGACATTATAAAAACTGGAAAAAACATATCTGAAAGAAGAGATCAGCCACAAGCGATTTTATCAATGTTTAACATGGTGCAAAATATTTGGATTACTCTTTATATACATAAAAGTTAAAGTCCGGCCATTTCGAAAAAACAAGAGCACACGCCAAAATTCAATTCATATAGAGAACGCTGAGAGAGAACGCTGAGTGTTGTGGAGCTAAATGACAAAAATCCGTTAAAATGTGGATTTTTTGAGATTTTGTGGAGTTAAATGACAAAATTCCGTTACAATGTGGATTTTTTAAGATTGAAGGGTGATGCTATTGGAACCAACTAGAGAATCATCGTAGCTTCGCTGGAGGTCGAAATTGGCATCTCGATCAGTGGTAGAACCTTCTAAGAAGTTCAAACTCAAAGGCAGTTGTCTTTTTGGTAGTATTTGCTTTGTGAATGCCCATTCAAAAGTACCGGGTGCGTAGGTATAAAGATAAAAAATCATCACTGCCAATCTTGCATTTAAAGGATGTGAATACGCCTATATACTTTAATATTATAATTTAATTCTCACGTCATGTCCCAAAAATGTGACAACGTATCGCACCAGAAATGAACATCATATTACGAAATGAAATGCACAGCCTTGGGTAGTTCTACTAGGTGAAATTTATTTTATGCGGTGGAATATGTATGTAAAGAGTAGATTCTTCAATTTTATTTACATCTAGTTACGTTCGATTGGGTGAGTTAAAGTCAGGCTAAGAACCGTATGGGTTATTATTTTCCAACATGAAATTTTACTCTCATGATATTAGGAATATCGTCTGATATATCACCTCGCGAGTGCAGCATACGTGTATACGATATATTTGCACTCGGGTTCATTTTGTATTTCAAAGAAAGAGCAGACTTTCTTGGGTGTATTTAATTTTTTTATTGATTTTTTTCGTAAACGACGATTTATCCACGAATGTTCATCTTCAACAACCCACTTCAATCTCAATGGAGGCATACAGAAAAGTCATTGTCGCATTTGGCTGACACCAAGCTGTTCCATGTAGTAGATGTAACGCTATTTGTTAACCATTTTCCAATAGCTCCATTAATTTCCGTAGCTCAGATATGACGGTCTTATCTCTGACTCATTGTTGAAATAAGCTTTTCCAAAGCGATCGTCATTCATGACGGAACCAACAAAATACAAATATAGATACCCTCCCCCAAAAAGCCTAGCTTTATTCTGCGTAAAATCCAAAGAAAACAAAACACGATTCATAATCTTGTTCGTAGCTGCTTCTATGTTACTCTAACAATGGACATAAACCTATTAATATTAGGAATGCTAAGTATTGTTAGTTTATGGACTAAACTTTAAGGGCACAATCGCGATTAGCCGAAAGAATTTCTCTGTGTGGTGGGTGCCTTGGAGTTTGACTATGTCCTAAGATTCTTTTAGAAAATAGTTTTCTTTCCGGCTTACAGAGGTGAAAGAAATAAGGTTAAGCATGATGTGAAAAGCACTATTTAGAATGACCAAGGAATTTAATCGTCACGAGATTCTTTTTCGCGAAATCGAGCGGCTTTAGTTAACCGATCGGTATTCCGCATACCCCGTTGCTATGTTATCAATATTATCCGATTTCAACTTCTAAACGAAGAATACTTCAGAATTAATGTTGATCCAACGAGGCAAAGCACAATGCGACTCAAACGATTCAGCTGATTTTATAGTAGGTGAGGCCAGGTCATGTAAAATTCTATTCGGAAAGGTCGAGAAAACTATTACTTTCGAGCTGTTGGCTTCTGACACTAAAGAGGCTTTTCGTTTTTCAATAAAGATAAATATCTAACTAGCAACAAAAGGACTGGTCTAGCTCTTGGCAGATTCGCTAATATTACACAGACTAACCAGTACAAGTACAGAAAAAGGTCAGTATTGACCCTTTTCCGTGAGCTTACGTCTACTCACGAGGTTTATCGAAACAGCTTGCTAACTCCTGTCTGGCACTGTCTGTAGCATTTTTTACCATTGCTGCGAGCAACTTCTGTGAATAAAACATCCTCCCTCCTAACGTGTATAACAACATCATTAGCTTCTGGTAATACTGAACAATGAATACGGTTGAGGAACAAGTTGGTAACGCGAATTTTTTGAGTTGTTACCATTTTTTGTTGAAGCTTATACGAACCGTCAGTTACCCAGCAATGTAATCGATGTCTACTTACTGTCTTGGGTTCTTTTTTTAAGCTTCAATAACCCGGGTTACAACGACGACAGGTTATTCTGCTGTGCGTTATTGTTTTTAAGATCATATAATTTCCTCCCCATAATAAAAAGGCTTTCTGTGTGGAAAACGTCTATTCACTAATAAAATCGTTTCCAGATTAGAGCCAGACGAATTCTATTTAACCGTAGACGCAAGCAGAGACAACGCTGTTAGGATATGAACTCATACAATGATTTATTTTGTTTTCATGCGCTGTTTTTGTATTATTATGAATATCGCTGGATAGCTATTCGGCAAGCAGCTATACAGGTATGGAATCGGCTTAGGCAAAAGGAGGGAATGGAATGGTGAACTATTTACAATGAGAAGGCCTAGGCCGCATCTGCCAAGTGACAGGACTACGGCGCTACAAACGTCCCTACATCCATAATACCTAAAGCAGCTGGCGGGTAGAGGGGAGACAGGAGTTTAATGTGGAGCATGCAGATATCAATATACATAGTCATTTTTATTTGGCCGGCTGCTATAATACCTACATCCATTAGAGAATGGCCCCCAGCCAACGCATGCCGTTTGCCTCTTCCGTTTCCCGCGAAACGTTGCGTAGACTTCGTCAGAGATGCACGAAGTTCTTAATCGCGTCGTATTCGTCTGCTTGAATGCAATCCTCTGCGTATGTGTTAGCAACTTCAAGAGCCTACGATTAGGGCTTTATGCGCAGCGAGCTCTAGGGGAAAGGAAAATATGTGAGGGGCGTTTTGTGCTGAGAAGGAGAACTTCTCGAGTCACTTTTCGTGGAGGGGAAGAACAAGAATCAGTCATCTCCAGCCGCTCCGAATACGGAGAGAAAAAGTCTCAAGGCTGCTGTACAAGCGAACACTCCGGAGCTCTCCGCTCTGCGCGGAGGGGTCGGAGCGCTATTAGGTCAGGGCAATCCGATGAACGTAGTACGACTCATTCACATTAGGCGGTCTCCTCATGCATGTCATTCATGCAAAAGTACCTCATCCACTCAGGCACCATCCATTGCTTTCAACATTAACAGTCAATCTCTCATAGGCAAACGGAAACTTCAGGCAAACAACGCGGTCAACTCTGCAAAAGGTCCGAGAAAAAGATCACATGTCTTTTTTTGTAAAGTAATGCATTCGCTTTTGACAAGAATGGTACTGCTCGGCTAGTATCCACTAATATTATTGAATCATTGCTATATTTATTGCTCCTGACTTGATCTGAGGTTCACTTGAAGTCTCCGGCCCACTTGCACCCGGGCTCTTACACTAAGTGTCATTTTCATCATGATTTCAACCATTATCTCTGTGTTATGTCATCCATTATCATTTCTCAACATCGACAAACGCCAAACGTAGATCGCCACACTGAAGTTTCGTCGTATGTACAATCTACAATCGGATAACAGCTCGCCACTAGCAGCTAGACCCTACTAATAAATATACTAATATCAGTAGTATTCCTCCTAATGGTTCGGGCTGGCGGATCGCCAAACTTCCGATGCCGATACATCCATCCGCCTCATCTGCCTGACACAGCGTCATACGAAGATCTCGTGATCGCTCTCCGAGTGCAGTTTGAGCTCGAAGCCCGAATCCGATCCCGATGAGACGTTGGAGATGGAGAGTGAACGCTTCCTGCGGCTGAAACCCGCTCCCGGCAGCGTGCGACACTTGTTCTGTCGCTGGCTGTACGCGCTGCAACGCCGACAGCAGGTCGACCTACGAACACAGAAACGATATTAGACCAAGGCTGCTCCTGTGACAACGGTAGTTCGTGACGCGAGCACCTTCCGCGAGCGGTCTCGTCGCCACGCAATGGTTAGGGTACAGATAGAGCATACCAACCGCTCACCGCAACGCTATCTACGTTAGCCTTTACCCATGACCAATCCGTTCAACCGGCAAAGGCCGGGTGGCACCCCGGACAGTTTCCTTTTCCACAGGGGACACTTAACGGACGACAACGTGGACGAATCAAGTACAGCCATTAACCACTAAGCCGCTGGTCAGTCCACTAGTACTACTAGTCCATAATTAACGCTATCTACCAAACCACCGCAAGTTGCTGTTACATAGTTACGCATGTGTGACTGCTCGTGTTGTTGCTCACAAGTTGTTTTGCTGTGCGTCCAAATGCACGTAAATTGGGGAGAAGATCTGTGACGTTTGGAATCTTACTGGGCGTTAGAATTTATTATTATTTCTGTTTCTTATTTCTGTTTCGTTAAGAGCAGAAAAGGCCGTTGCCGTATGTATGTTATGCTAATGCTAAAAAGTCTAATCGGCGAGAATTTTCTACTAATAGGCGTTTTTTATTTTTAGGGTAGCATTTTTCTCTAACAGTTCCGACGCTACATGGGGGATTACGGAGACTTTTCTTTACAGTGCGATAGCTTTTATTAAAATCCCGACCAGTTGGAAACGGTTTCTACTTGTTATTTGCTTTGGGAATCGCTTTTACGTAAACGACAACGTACGACAGAGAAGACGAAATAAACAGGGATTGGGAGAGAGCGAAAAAAAAGCTGTCTTACTAAAAAGAACGCAGGCTTGTGTATCCTTTATGTATGCTCAGCTGTTTTCGTTTGCCATGTACCGAAGCTCACGCCAATCATAATAATGACAATCACACAAGTTTCATAACAACGATGGGACTGACACGATTCAGATCACCCGTATGTACTACTGCTGACCCAGCAATAGAGGTTACGTGTCACCGCAGCAATCAACCAAGGCGGGCACTACCGTTCCGTAGCTCCACCAGCCGCCGAAACGCCCATACTCAAACTGGCCGATCTCGAGCAGACAACAGAGAACACATGGATGAATGAATATCAATAATCGTCCATTTCCAAAGCAGTCAGCTGACGCCTAGCACACGGATAGAGCGTGCCCGTTCGTGACCCTGTCACGCCGCTCGAACATACCAAAAGGCAGAAACTGCACTCAGATGATGACGAGTATGCCACAAAACTCACGCCCGACACGATGTTGTCGATTGCTACATGAATGACCGGCCACCGTTGAGACAAGCATGACACAGCACACACACACACACACGCACACACGCATACACACACAAAAACCGACCTCGAAGCAGTCGAAGGGTTACAGGTGAATGTAGCACGGGCTTCATCGGCACACAAACACGTAGGCATCAAATGAAGTAAGAGAGAGAGAAACACGTCTCGACATATACTCACACGGGAGACACAGAAAGAGAGGTGAGAGAAACAAAGGAGGCGAAACCACCGAAGAGCGTACGAGCTTTAAACGAACAAGTGTTGACACAATTGCGTTCCGCACGATTACCCAACCTACCAAACAACCAATCGTGGCCCATTGGCACAAACTCGCCTCTGTGACCCACAGACACACTGAGGATTCCGCAAGTTGGGAAACGTCCCTCTGCCAGCCACAGCCCATACACTTCGCCGTTTTGGAAGTGGGTCAACAGGTTAGAAATGCCCATCTTCTGGAATGCGTTAAGTGAAGTAGTTTCGAATGAGATGGAAGCGATATACGTATTGCTGGAGCTGGCAGGGGAGCGACTCCGAAACTCGGGCGGGGGTTTCCACTGTCCATGCTGGCCGGAGGTTAGGTCAGGACTACACAGGATAAAAGGAAAAATCAAACCGGGATCGTTTGTTGCTGTTTGATCTTCGCCCACGCATCGGCAGGCAGAATGGAAGAGTTGCATTCACCCTCACAGTGTGCGTTTGACGACGGGCGAAAGGGAAGAACCGGTCTGGGTCCGGAGGTGGGTGGGTGGGGGG
>MNPL01002999.1:0-13141 GCA_002081605.1 Tropilaelaps mercedesae
TCTCGTGGCTGTACTGATGGGATGCGTATTCCTTTTAAGCCATACTCCGGTCGCATTCTGCTGAAGAAAATAAGGCATACACGCATCGGACAACACAGTAATCGTTTTAAAGTCCTTTTGTCTTCAAGCTCTGTTGCCATTCGACTCGAGTCACATAAAGGCTCTTACTTTCAACAGCTTCTACTCTTGCCACTTCTCCAGACTGAATGTACGGAAGGGCCCAGTTCCGTGACAAGCAACTGCACTAGTATTTCTAAGTAAAGTGACAAAACTAGCAGACGGCCAATGGTCATTTCGAGTGAGAGCTTGGCACGGCACCCAGCGTAGATGTAGCCTAATAAACGGTTTGACTAAGTTCTGTTGATAAGGTCTTTTTTTCTAAAGAAGTGCATGCTGCTCATGAGAAAATCGCGCGTTAGGCCAATCCATAGGGACATTGGTTTAAACCAGATAAGCATTAAAGAAAGGATTCTAAACTGCTTGCTCAGCTTCAAACGCTTCAGCGTTGTTTACTTTGTCGATGCACGAGGAATAACGCATTATAATACTTTTCTCCACCCTTTACTTACTATTACAACCCTTTTTGGTTCAAGTAGACGAAAGTATAGCACTAGTGTACGATTCAAATAGTTCCGTTAACTAATCCTTCTATGGATTCCCCAGGGAAATCCCTCTTATGATAGTCTTGTTACGCAGTTCTAGTTTTCTTTTAGTTGATCACTCTCTTGAACATAGTTCGTAGTACGACTTTTATTCTCTACAGACATGTATGCACCTTCATTTGACCGGTCGGTCACGTAGATGATAATACTTTTGCTTTTTTTGTTGAATAATACACTTATTATACTCAAGTAACCCTTTAGGTCACTGTTACCAATTTTTCGAGTATTGTATTGCCGAATTACTTGCATAGCCTTTTTGCCCGTTTAATCCGTTGAGTGCTACCATAATTTGAAATATACGTGTATAGTAAACCTTGAAAACCACTAAGCACCATTGCATTAGTACTATCATAGAAATCTATTTTGCTGTTTGATATGAAATGCAATATTTCTCGCCGCGCACAAAGCGAAAGAAACTCCCACAAAAATATTCACATCAGCCGTCTAAAACGCTCCAACACTGCTTCTGTTTTTCGTCGAAGGTTTCTGCTCTCCATCGCTAAATTCACGTTTCTATCTTTGTCTAACCACAGTCATTAAATCGTCAATTTGGGTTACGCTACAGCACTATCAGAATTCTGGTGGGTTTTTACGCCTTCCCTTCCTCTTTAGACCTGCCAGACCCCGCCTTCCACCCAGAGATGTCTGCTTTTCCCTGTTGCGGAAACATCGTCAGCGGAAGCATGGTTATCGAACCGGAAAAGCCAGTGCCTCTTTGAGGGCGCTTGATGCAGACCCAGCTGGTCTTGCCACCAGAGCAGCAGACTGCAAGGCCTCCAAATCCGAGTGGTTGGCCCCACCCCATCAAAGGCCGAGAACGTCCAAGGCCCGTGGACCCCATATAATTCTCCCACAGACCTCCACGCACTTCTATTTCAACAGTCCAACGTCACCAGTGCACATGTACACGGAAAAAACAAGTACGAACGAGACTCACTAGCTCACACACTTTGGTATTAGCTTTGAAGGTACAACCAATACACATAAACCACACACAAGGAATACATAAATGGACTTTAAATTCACTAAAGCCTATAACAAAACTGAGAAAACGTAAATTAATTGCAGAAACATGACTTGAGATCCGATGCCAGCGGATCAAATCGACCAAACTAAGATCAAGTGTCATATTTTCTTTTTCCTGTTTAAGAAATACCTGTAGGGAGACTACGTTCGTGAGAATTTTAGGGCTCAAGTACTAAGGTACTAAAATAAAGAATACGCTGAAGACCTTTATTTATAGACGGCGGGTTCACATATCTTCGGCCTAGTTGGCGCTCAATACATACTAGGCTTCGACTGTTCCCTTCATGTTAGCCCTTTCCAAGTATTTCCAAGTATTTCGCCCTAGGTTGAATAAGGCAGGCTTCAGTTGTGAGAATTAGAGCTAAACAATCTGGTTTACCGTCGGCCGAATATTCTTAACCGAAAAACATGCAATTATAGAAACATGCATTCGATCGCACCAAGATGCTCAGTCTGAAGCTCGGCTCACGTATATAGCTCGGTACTTTGGAGGGTGACATTTGTTGGCGCCTAACATACGTTCGATAGCAATAGCTCTAAAAATCATAAAAAGTTATTTAATAAGTTGTGTGCATAATCTCACTATCGCTCTCGCGGACGACACTCGTCGTATTAAGAATTGTTTCCTAAAGGTCTACACATCTCTAATCTTATCTCTTTGTAGCTATTATTCTAATTGTTTACGAACTTGTTTGTATTATTTACAAGAAAAAAATAGGTACATTTGGCAATATCTTCTTAAGACTATACAGGGTTGGCCTCTACTGGTCGAATCCACAACAGTTTCAGGGACGCATTGCGCATCGGTAAAGGCGTCAGCATTTACAGGCATCGATGGCGAACGCTTGGTCTCGAAGAGGAAGTCTCGGTCCTTTTCCATTCTTCGTTTTCTCTTGCCCCTAGTAGGCAGGAAAAGAAAGAGGTGTTCTACAGTCTAGTCCGTTTCGCCGCTAAGCCTGGAACTGACAGTTCGGTCAGACTGATCGGACAGCCACCTCTACTCCGAAAATACCTTTTGCTGATCGTCTTGGTCTACCTCACTGAACCGACTGTTGACTAAAGCAGACTCGGTCGTGCAGGTCTGGCCTCAGCGCACTTGAAAGCCAAAGCCACCCTTATAGGCAAATTTCAGGAAGGCCATTTTGGCTTCCAATCTCTCTATAAGCATCTGAATGTCTCTGCGTTGCGAGGCACAACGGGATGCGAGAAGGATCATATAAACGAAGCGTTACCGAAGCGCTCTGCTTCGTAGATGGACGAGTAGTGGGCATTAGTAAAGTGAGGACATACACAGAAAACATGTATGCTCAAAAGAAGACGCCGACAGGCCGTATAAAATACCGATAGGGGCTTTACCATCGGATTTACCATATTGCAGTGTATATTTAGAACTATAAGGAAGAGTATCGTTTCGTTTTCTTAATAAATATATTGATGTACACTTAAAAACCACCGCAGGTGCTTGAGGTCACATCTGCTCAACATAACTTCCTTAAGTTGATTTATAAGTTGAACAAATACGGGGTGCTTAGAGCACAGACAAGCAGATACCCCTTTCAGGTGAGAATTGCGCCACATGATTAACTATTCAGAAATTATTTAAAAGCATCTGTAACTAAGAAACGCATCATTAAGATAATACTTCTCGACCTTCCGATCTTGATTTTTGATAATAGCATTTTAATATTAAGAGGTTAGGACACTCATTTTGAGGGCAATCAAATATCTAATATCGCACTATAGGCTCATATTCCTCAAATAAACACGTCATAAATATTCGCCGAGCTTCGTTTTGTCAAATTCTGTTTACTGTTTGTTTTGATAAAATGAATCATTTGAAACCCGTGCTCCCATTTTGACGTACTGTATGCCTCCTTTTCCGGCGTAACACAGTTTTTCTTCACAGTGACGAACATCCAAAGTTAGGTACTTTAGCACGTCTACAGTAGCCACTTAATATATAGCAGTAGGTACGATAAAAAAGTTTACTTCATCCACTCGCTTTTTCCATACCAACACGTGTTCTCCTTGTTCTCAGGTTCGGTTAACGTCCAGCGCGTCACAGAAAAGGAGGAGACCGCCAACCATGCAGTATCTGATAGCATTCATTCTGTTCCGCTGCATGGCCTTTAACCACGAGCCGTCGTTCCCTTTTTTGCGGCCGAGGTAGTTTATTAAGCCACTTTTCGACCAACAAAATCAACAGTGTGACACTGTATATAATGTCTATCCTGGCTCAGTTAATAAAAAGAGAAAGACAACATAAATATGCCTAAGAATATTTGATGGCAATAGATAGTAAGGTAGCTTGGAATTATAACAAGGAAGTCCATCAGCGTTTGTTTATGCGGACACTCAACCATAACCCCACTTCCACAGACACCATTTTACAAGCTCATTTACACAACAAAATTAAAAACAACTGTTGTAGAGAGAGTAATGTTTCATCCAACTTGCTCTCATTGTATTCCGCACTGTAGTGCATTCTGGTGTTCATGTTCATTTAAAGTTTATTTAGACGCATATGGTCCAACACTAATTAAGATTGCGAATACAGGAAACAACCTAGATATGTTTGTTGCAATTTCCTGGAGAAACTTGGTGTTCATTGCTGTCGTCTGGCAGAGGATCACGTAATACGGGGTGGTAAGCTTTGTGCCTTGCTCGGAAAAACCGAGATTTCCATCCACACGAAAGATTGTTAGTTTTCTTGTTGAAGGGATTTTCAGTATTTGCCTCCTTTAATGAAACTCGCATTTTTCCGCGAGATTAATAATTGCATCCTGTGAAGTCTCTTCTTAGCAAAGCAAATACAGCGACCTTTGAAATTGTTGCTTCCTTACCTCTTCAAGTATTTATTCACAAGTATAAAGATAGTGTGTCCATTAAATCGTATTATATTTCAATGCTTAGCAGTGTCCAGTTTAAGCTGTTTCGTTTCATAATTGTTATAGGAAGAATGCAACCTCTGTAATGAAATGATGGATTTGTAGACTCTGATTTCTAAAGAGCTTGAAAATTGGAAACTTGATATTCAGTTCAATCAGTTTAACTATTAGATCTGATTAGATTGTTCTAGAAAAAACATTAGTCTTTCTTCAAAAAAACGTTTGATCCAAGAATGGCAAAAGCATGCTGTGACATAATTCTAGCAGGAAAATGATTGAAATTATAGAGTTAAAAGTCGTTCTGAGTACAGAATCAGCCAAGGAACACTGAAATTAGCATGTCAAATCCGGGCACAGAGCCTTCTTGTTTATACTTTACTACCGTACGCCCCCTATCGCTTTATTAAGCTTTATCATTTATGCATTATAAGCTCGTCGGTACGGCCACAGCAATTCGTCCACTCATTTTAAAGCATTTGTCTGTATAACAAGATGTAACTACATCGAGACAGATTTGTACAATCTTGGAATTCACACCAATGGGTCTTCGCACCCTGCTATCATTGTTTCTTTCCTATACTGGTGTATAAACGTGGCTCAATTCGTTCATGAACAAGGTTCACAAAAACGGTTTATTGACAGTTTAGCCTACAGAAGCTTTGGTTGAATGAAAACACTGCCCCAGTCGGTCACGACAAGTTTCTCGGTGACACTGCCCCACATCTAAGGTAAATATGATACGCGCCGTTTCTCTCAGCAGACGATGAAACCAGCGTTTCAACGAATATCTTAATTCACGGTTTTAGAACGTGGAAGAGTCTCCTACGGCATGTACTATAATGGGGGTAATCCGTAATATATTCAGAACGTCGTCCAAGTAAAAATAAGGTGAACTAGCTTTGTAGCCATTCAAGGAGAATCCACGTAGGCACCTAACATAAAAGAAATAACCGCCTATGCAATATTGTAGACATGTAAGGACTTGTTTGTCCACTATGTAAATACGCAGGCCACGTAACCCGCTTAGCGTCATATGCACTGGACTTCATATAGGGGTGGAACCAGTAGCGTGCAACTACGATTGAGACCAATGTCATGGAACTACATTGTCTAAGTATATATCTTAGACGAACCTAAATGGAACTTGTCACCTACGAATTTCTTTTTAATATATAGTGTCTATGATATTTAATACAGCCGTAATACGTGTTGGCGTGGCAATTTATTGTATGCGTCTTAGTGGTTGAACCAAACAGGAATCCATTTTACAACCGCTTTTAACTTTTATATAACTTGACATACATAACGTTTCAACTAAACCATTGCGTGCTTTCATGTATCATTCATTCATTGCGTGCTTTCATGTCATTCATGTATTCGGTATATTTTAAATTCTCGTTCTTGTGGTTATTGTTGTCCATTGGATAGTGAAACTAATGCCACCATTCATTTTGACTACTACCAACAGCATGTACATCGGTACTCGCTTTTAATTCTTTTCTACATTTTTAACTTTTGAGAACGAACATCATTTATTTTTCATCATCCCGTAATTGTAAATCAGGTAATCTTGTTCATGATCAGCACTGTTATCAGCGTGAACACTAAGCGGGCGAATCTTTATGCGCAACAAAAAAAAAGTCAAGATACTAATAGAATTAGCCGATACGAATGCTTTTATCTTTGTGTACGAAGCTGGTAGAAACCACGCCCGGTTTCACAGCTAGGGAGTTCCAGCTCAGCCGAGCGATGAAATAAATTCTGCTGCCGCTTATCGGTCTGGCCGAGGGTGCGAAGGGTTTGGGATTGCTACGGGGGAGAAACGCAGAACGGCCGGCTACAGTGTTTGTAACCTGGGAGCTTCATGTGTAGCGTTAGTTTGATAAATAAGATACGAACCCACGTTTGTGTCGAAATTTAAACGACCGCTGGATTTTGTCGCACGCGATAGGTAGCTTTTCTTTACTCACGTCGATAGACTACGTAAAGCAAATAGTGTGTATATGGGATTTTGGAAGCCGACCTCCACAATTGTTATCATCTAACGTTGGCGACAATGTAACCGAACGAGTAGAGAAAGATGGATATCGTGAAGGCGCCACCATCTCACCTATCTAAAGTTTTTTTTAGGGCACCATCTAAGCCATCTAAAGTCAAACAATGGTAGCTGTCGGCGCTCAACGAAGAGGGATAGCACATATGTGTTAAAGGGAATGATCAGCACGAAAAGCAAACTCATGTGCCCTTGCGTTTTGACCTCAGCATACAGCTCTATTGATGTATCACGTACCGTGTAGTACATTCTATTGCCACTAAAGGCGTCTTCCTCTAGATATCGGGTAGATTTTACAGCACTGATATGAGTATTCTATGTGGACTCACTGGCGCAGCGTTGTATTTCTTCCGAACACGCTATCTCCAAGCAAGTGCAAGCGAATGTGCAGCATGTCATAAGTAGCAAGAGGAAATAGGGTGGCAAGAAGTAAATGCGTGACGCAGGATCAGAAAGTTCGTGCCCAGCGGTTGGTGGCAATCTAGAAACAAGGGGGATGAATACAGACTAAGTAGACTTGTAGCGTTGGGAATGAGGCGAGAGCAGCGAAGAAACTAAGCAACAACGCGAATTATTTAGACGCCCGCCGCTAAGCGAGAACGCAGATGTTACCTCAGACCTCACGTTTCTTTTGTTATGCCACGCTGCCACCCGTTGCCAATACTGATCTCACGCAGCTGCAATTACGATAGAATGATTGAGCTTGTGACGAAGCTGTGAGCGAAAACGGACGCACTGTGTGCGTACTCGTAGTAATGCCCATACCTGAAATACATGAGGAAGGTTCTACTGAGACGATGGTACGGTAACAGAGTGGAGAAGTTGCGTAGAGAGCAGCGGTTTCGGCGAGTTAAGGAACACGGAAGTGCCTGCTCAGCATATATGTATATAAAATTACTTAAATTCGAATAAAATTACTTAAACGAAACGCGACTTTCTTGACGTAGTGACTTTGAAGCAGCTGATATAATGTTCATCTACAGCATAAAGTTTTTCTTCATAGGAAAGAGAAACAGATCAGTCATATACAGCATCGGCATACCCATATTATGATAACTCAACATATGGGAACAAATATGAATTGATTATCATGTGATAGTGTTGCGACTATTATTTATACAGCCAAAGTCTTTGAATGGAGTGCTGAATTTCGGCTGATTAAATGAGATCGAATCAGTCACGTCCTATGGTCGCGTTCCTGTTGCTCTTTTCTGTCCGTCGCCCGGACCATTAAACCTAAACTGGAGACTGGTTCTCTGCGTGAGTCTTTTTGTTTATTAATGTTGGTTACTGCAGAGCTCGTTCGACGCTACGGAGCTTCGATGCTTTAGTTAATGTCGACCTACTCGTTGCACAAGCTTTTTTTCTGCCAGGGGATTTCACACAGGATGATCATCAAATCGTGAAAAACTAAGAAGTGAATTTAAAGATATATTATTGAAGCAGTTACCGTGTGGAAAATAATTGCTTTTGAAAATGAAAAGTTCTAAGTAACTAAATCATCGGTGGTTGATTAGCCCAGTTAAAGCTTGTTGGTTCCTTAATTGTACCGTAGTATCGACATGTCTTATGGGACTAATTTGACGATTCTGCCTCGGAGAGTTTATACTTTATATGAGAACTATTGTTAGGCAGAGACACGTCGACATGTTCTAACACCCACAGCTTGGCGTGGAATTAATAAAATCGCTAGGTTTGATTAGCTGGAAAATAAAGGCTGCAAGACGGTCACTCTCATTGCAAGATATCTTGCAAAGCCTTAACAAACGAACGCCGGAAAGAATACCAGCCGATAGCCGGAAGTAACTAATCAACATCCCTGAATTTAGTATCAGACTGAATCCTTTGAACCAAATCGAACAGATAATCAATCAACATAGGTCTGACAACATTTTGCTCGATCGAAATTGCGTTTTCGACTATTCGTTTTCGACCTATTTTCGACTCAAATTCACTCAGATTCTCTAGGAAATATGATACATTGCGCTTTAAACAGTCGAAATCCTGACTCCTCTTTTAGCACTGTGTAACTGTAGAGGTCAAGTTTTTGTAGCGGAAGAATAGGCTTTTCCTGATCCTTTTATGATTCAGTGAGCAGCGTTTGCTAGCATTGCTAGGGTTCAATCCACTAGTACATGGCCTTGCTCCCTTAGTTTTTTCCAAAAAAGACCTTTGTCCATCTGTTTCCCTTTGAGAGTTAAACAAAGAAACGGTCGTACAGTTGCCATGGCGTGGATGGGCGGCAGCAAAACGGAATAAATTTTATGAGGCCACACTGAGCCGAACTCACAGAAAGGGAGAAATATGCTCTTGGCCGGTAGCTGTGAAACCAAGCAGTAACGGTTGTCCTGCACCGTGTATTCCTCGCTTTAGGTCGTCCTTTGTAGGCCCCTGTTCGATCTATCTTACTGTCTTTGCTCGTGTGGGCATCCCGTTCTGAATTTCGTTCCATCTTTTGTTCTGAATCGAAGTCATCAAGGAGACAAGCAGGATAAGGATATGGCTTTGGCTAAGCGATGAGATAAAGGGTTGTTCCGTCGTCTGTCGACACTGTGGCCATTTCCACAGAGTGTTTCGAAATATGAGACTACTAGAAAAAAACAATCGGATATGTCCTTGTAACGATGACACACTTATGTAGCTGAAGCTGTCCTGAAAACCTAAACCTCGAACGTCAACAGGTAGCAGGTGCTTTCAATGTAGCTGCGATGCGAATATATAATCGTCATTTTACTACTAAAAACAATCATATAAGACAGCCACGTTCAACAAAATGCAATTAGCTTCAGGAATTTTCTTGGCATATAAGCATTTGATCAAGATAACTTAATAATCAGTTTTTTTCATGAGCTTAATGAGTTTTTCAACTTAAAAAGGGTTGTATATATTCAAATAATAAAAATTAACGACTGAGAAGCGCAGGGCATGATATTTCGTAGTTACGGAATGCCTTTCTTTATTTCAGCAACTACACCCCACATTATGTAAACAGGTTTACCTATCTAAGCATTGTTTTGATAACCACGAATTATTCAGGGTCGCTCATTTATTGAAAGGCGATGCTAAAGACCATGTTTGGAAAAACCGCACTACAATGAAATGCAAGCAATTGGAAGTTTACTGTAAGGACCTAAAACTGTCGTTTTTTAAAGTGGTCCTTCACGCTGGGTTTCACCTTGCCATATGATTGACTAGCCCCAAACTTCCAATTAGGACCTTTTGCCATTGGCATTGGGTGTGTTAACTTGAATTTTCATTATCAGCGGAAGGTGGCCTTTCAACCGATGTCAATCAATCTAAACTTCAGCCATTGTCTAGCAGGTTAGTTCCGATTTATATTTTTTTATAAAATTTCGGAATGCAAACGTTGGTACAGAAGACACAGATGGATCATTTTATATGGCAGCGCATATGCTTAAATATAAATGCCCCAGAGACTCACAGCTGGCTATATAAAGATATATATATTTGTGTGTGTGTGAAGGTGTATGTTATTTAGCTATAAAAACATCCTCCTTATGCTTTGCGTCTCCACCAGTTCCTCGAAATGATAGTAATACTTTGCTAGGGTTTGTGGGATCCTTATCATCTGTGTCGACGTCGCCAGTGTTCTTCTGATGGCCGTCTAACTTTCTCGGATGTTGTTTCCGAGACGTTTTACGACCGGAAAATAGACTTTAGAAAAAATTTGGTGCTTAAAGTACTATGAGAATGCATATAGAAAAATTTAGTATTGTGTGTCGTGGTCACGCTCCATGAGTTCGGAACAGATGAGCTGGACTGTCCTATTTGTGGTAGAAATTATTTTGAAACCCGCGATTGCTGAAAGTATATTCTAATGTTTAGACAAAATAAGCGATACACGTTGCATACGCAGCAATCTCCGTAACTATATGTAATTGTTTTTATTCCCCCAATTTTTGCATGGAACCCTAACCCTATTTTAGCATTACAAGATTTATTCTATGCTAACTATCAATGAACAAATAGACACTACCTGTGTTACTTTAAACATTTTCGTTGGGTAAGATTTTTATAACAAAATATTTATTGCTTATTCACATATTTCCTCGATTGAGGACAGACTTGATAAGAGCTTATGCATGCAAATCTCATCAAGATTAGAGGTGAAGAGCCGAACATCAGAAAGAATAAAAAAATTGCACTTGCGTAAATTTTACCTTCCTAAAATTGACCCTTCATGTTAAGAATTTAATTAGCAGTGTTCTTGTTTCTGTGTCGCACGTAAAACAAGTGTTTAGTGCTACTGGATTTCTAATCAGCTCTGTTTTAAAGACGACTTATTTCTGAACCCAACGCATACGGCGCTCTCTAGGTAGCTGCCTAGGCTTCAACAGCAACGTTAGCTAAAATGTAAGCTTGCTGGGCGTCCGGCCACATTTCATTGCTGTTTTTTTTATTTTTAAAAAGGACGAGAAAAACACAGGCATTTCTTCGCTGAAGCCCTTTAGCTGCTGCGAACCAAGTTGGCCTCGAGGGAATTGCCCTAGCTGCACTTCCGAATAAAACAAGGTAAACGGCACATTGAGTCCACAGTTCCTTTTTACCAATTGCACCTCCTCAGTGAACTCCCAGAAGTCCTTGTGAGATTCTGCTTACGCTTACGCCGAGACGCCCAGCCATGTAGTCGCAGAGTCGATGGGTAAAGCCCACAAGTCCTACTAAAGCCCTCGTCACGCAATTCTTTCCGGGAGGTGCAGCACGCGTACCCACAGCCGACGGCATTGAAGCACCCACCGCCACCGGAAGCTCCTCTTTCCGTGCTTTCTATATTTTTTGTCGCGGAATAGAAAAAGAAGGCTATCTTTAAAGCGCCCTTTCTGTCGTATTTCTTTTTCACGGCTGCCTATAGAGAAAGGTCCTATTTCGCACAGTCGGCGTCTTGTCGAATGCGGCTTCAACGGCAGCAATGTATACGGGCGCTTTCAAGGACGCGTTTTCAGCATTCGCAGATTCTTGTTCAGCACGCGATCGCAAAGCTGTGGAATGTCAAAGGAGTAGTAAACAGTAACGGCAGGCACCTCGTTTCCACTCCCGGTTCTAATGATAACCTTAGAACAGCAGTATTTTGTGTCCACCAACGCTGTGCCCTGTATTCCCCATTAGGCATCAATACTTCCATCAAATTAAAAGGCTACTGACAGTGGATTTTCAGCACCATTTTCTGTTCGCGGTGCCAACGAAGCGGCGCCGTAACAAAGCAGTATCCCTTCATTTGCTAAATAGCAAATTTTCGGTGCGTCGACCTACCACATCTCAAAGCGCTTTTCCACCAAATGGAGATTATAACAGGCATTCTAATAGGTGGATCTACGTTGCAGAGAGAATGGTAACCTTCTAGCGCATTAAACATTGCAGAAACGAGGGAGAGGCATTAAGATCCACAGTTTGTACTCTTTTATATTCAATATCAAACCTTTACATGTTTCGGGTAGAAAGAGTTTTTTACAATACGTAACTTCACCAGTTCCTTTCCACCAGGTCCCATAGTGGGTTCTGAATTCGCAACATATTAATGAAGTTAATACTGTGAAGCAATAAAAAAAATAGGGTACTCTCCTCGATATTTTAGCGTGCCTACAAATAATGAATATGGCCATATATATATATATATATATATATATATATATATATATATGTCAAAATTATTAACAAAAACATTTAGTGGTCTCGATGGATTATCTAAACTTAGCAATAATGCGCAAAGAAATTGGCGTAAACACGAAAATAATAATTGTTATTTCTGTAGAGAGGTAGCTCAGTTAGTTAGCGGGATGGAAGTCAGTGATTGGTCGACTGCAAATGCGTACTAAAATCGCGTAGACTACATTTATTAAACAAAATTGTTTTGACGGAATTACCCATCTCAACATTAGACTGGATCGCAGTTCATAAATCTCACGTATTGAGTGGCTTGGTTGTTATTGGTTGCTAAGTAGTTACGTGCCTCCCCGATATAACCTGCCTATCTTTCTGGCTATTGCTGCATACCTATAGGCTTCAAATGATCGTTGGCACTCAATTGAGTTATCTCCAATACCTAGCGGAATAATACCATATTTTCAGAAAAGTTCAGAGCACACGATGTAATTTTCTTCCGACTGACCGAAGTGTCGAGGTTAGGGTATTTATTGAAATTACAAGGAAGGTTCAGGCATATCAAATGGCTCAATTTCTCAAACCGTTTGGCGTCTAAAAATAACTGAATAAAATATTTGAACACTTTTAGAATTCCAAATTTTTTGTCATATGACCGGACTTTAATTTAGTATGTCATCACTCAAGAAAACGTTGGCAGAGACGACCCTGGAACTACACTTACACATGATGATGTTTACATATGTCAACTTAATACCCTTCGTTGATGTTCACAGTTCATGTACTGGAATTTACGCTTACTTGACATACATAAAGATAAAGGCATTAGCAAATACTATAGGAAAGGACACTAAGTGTATATATATATATATATATATATATATATATATATA
>MNPL01003001.1:0-11825 GCA_002081605.1 Tropilaelaps mercedesae
TATATATATATATATATATATATATATATATGTAAGCTATCCCACAAATCGCTTTTCGCAAAATTTCAATTTCTGTTGTTAAGCAACTTGCCATTTCCGCAAATTGTTCATATATAGTTGTCGGTTGTATGGTTGTATTTCCAAGTAATTTCCTCTCAAAGTATTTGACAGCTTTCGTTGCAAACTAACACCTACATAAGTCGGGATGTGCCTGAAAAGTTTAATTGGGCGTTGTTTATTTGTTGAATTATTAAAATTGAGCCATGAAAAATCCTCAAATCGTTGACTAGACTGTTGTATACGGCTAATTGATCATGAGATCATAGATGAAATGCATGGTTTTCAATGAGGTTTCGCGCACACATTCTTACTTCTCTTCTAATGTACTTTCAAACTATCTGTTCAAATGTCGGCGTTTCAACGAAAAATAGAAATGCATAGATCCCTACCAAAAGCGATTTTATAAGCGGTTGCGTAATGCATTTTCGTTTTTGCGATCAAGGTCCTTAACCCCTTTCTTCGAAGGAACTGCACTTATAGATTCATCAATAAAGCTAATAATAGTTAATTACCAATCGATCTGTAGCATGACATTTTCCAAAACAAAGCACCGTTTGTCCATATAGGGCCTTCGTGAGAAGCTCCGCGGTCCAACAGGAAATTGCAGTTGCTTTTCGGATACTGTTAACTTGGAGGCCCTGCGGGGACCCCCTGGAAGAGATGGCCGAGACGGACATAATGGAGCTTCTGGACGCAATGTAAATCCTCGCGTTTTTAAACATTTTTCTCAGTCATAAGCGTTAGCTCTTAACACTTACACTCATTTATACGCGACTAAAATCTAAACGATATTCTATATACACGTGCAGAGTATTCCATATTCAAATTACACACTTTGTACTTCAGCCTCAATTGATGTTCCTGCCTTTACACGCTATTTAGTTTTGGAATATTATACAAGGAAATAATTAAGACTTAACACTATTCTACATTGCTGCTACCGGAACTGGCAGGGTCTACCTGGACCGGAAGGTGCCCGTGGAGAAATGGGACTTCCGGGACCTGAGGGCCCACAGGGTCCTGCAGGACAGCAAGGTCCACCAGGACAGAGTGGTCAGAAGGGCGATCCGGGTTTAGACGGTGCCCCCGGTTTGCAAGGAATTCAAGGACCTCCAGGACCTCCTGGTCCTCCAGGGCCTTCGCATGGCCGCTATTTCGACGTGCGTAAATTACTTTTGATTCCAAAAACTTTACAGAAAAGAATTAAGTATTACATTGGTGTTTTAGTTTTTTTGGTTGAATAATATTCGATTAGTTAGTTATTATACGCGTATCCTTAATTATAAGCTAAATGCATATGACAGCATGTTCTACAGTATATTATTTTCCTGCATTGTGTCACTTGCAGTTTGACACCGGTTTAGCTGACGGTACCTACGGCACCTATTTGGGAGCACCTGGCCCAATTGGTCCACAGGGACCACAGGGGTCGCCAGGCATGAAAGGAACACGTGGTCCTCCTGGTGAAAAAGGTGCGCAAGGAGACACTGGCAGCAAAGGTTTCCGTGGACTACGAGGACCACCGGTATGAAATTCCACTGAAGTTAGCATTCATAATACAGTAAATATGTCAGCAAAATTAAGTCCGTTGACCAATCTACGACCGATATCATCTCCCAGTATTTATACGTTTTAAAAGGTGACACAAAAAGAACCACAGAGGAGGGGCAGGAGCGTGTCGCGGCGGCAATCGCAACATAGGTAAACTTATTGGATTGGAACTTAATATAGCCATTGATAATTCAATTGGGTCTTTGTCTATTGGTTCAATCCGTGTTTTGCCAAATATGTCAAAATTTAATAGATGCTGCCGATTGATAATCTTTGTATTTCTGTTTATTTCGAGCCATTTCGAATAAAACCTAGTAAAGAAATGATACGATACAATTAAAATCACCTCAGTAATTACCACTCGTGTAATAACACACGGTAGCAAATCTATAAAAGCATTGCGATGACCATGTACAATCTCTTCTAGGGAATCACGGGACGACAGGGAATTAAAGGTGAACCAGGAATTCCGGGCGCATACGGACGTCCAGGGGCGCCTGGCCGAGCTGGAGAACGGGGACCACCAGGCGAACGCGGCGAAAAAGGCGATCCTGGTGTTGGCTTGCCAGGACCTCCTGGGCCACCGGGACGAAGCGTCGTAGCTCACGACGATTACGAGAATGGACTGATTCTCGAGCCCATCAAAGGTATCGAACTATTAGAGAGTTTGCCAGTAGCATCGATGTCTCTATCAAGATAACAAGCTAGAGCGAATTCAGTTCTTACGTATATTCCATCCTTACCTGACCTACTCGTTACCGCGCCGCGACGTGAGGTCGGTGCGAGACCAGTCGCAGCGAAACCGACGTATCTATTATGCTGAATAGGGAACGCTTAGAATACATGTATGTACATATTAACGACGTTAGAGAAATACTAGAGGAAATAAGCACGCCGATCGATCCTTGTATCGGAATTGTACACTCCACAGCAACAACTATAACTGGACTACCGATTTTTGATTATCATTATTACGGCGTGTTGTGATACGTTTGTTTATTGCAAAACCGCGAAATGCAGTAATCTATATTCTGTAAACGACGGACGGCTAGCCATTGTCCGCTCCACTTCGAATGGCACAAACAGTGCAGCACCCACAGGAGACCCTCATGCGAAGTATGCAGTTGAATGAGTGGTTGCAGGCGAAGTCATGAATTTAGTTCACGTCGGGCCGCTGGTGCCGGTTCCCACTATATACATTGACGAGCGCCTCCATTCGTATTGAGACTGCAAATGCGGCACGGTCCTGTCACCACACCAAAATTCGACTCCTGTTGAAAGATGCAACAAGTTCACGGATCTCCAACATGTGGACGATAAGAAAAATAATAGTATTCGGGCTACCGCACATGAGTATGTGGATGCATGGAATGAATTTGACTTGACTGTATAGGACGTCGGGCGCGTCAGGTCGTCTCCAATGACCATATACAATAATTCGCCCTTTCTTTGTTAACCAGTGCATCAGTATATCACAGAGAAATAGTGCAAGATTGACACGGAACACGAATTTAAAGCTGCAATTAATGGTTGATGCTTGCGTAAGCACAGAAGAAACTTATTGGTTAAAAAGTAATTTTATGAGAAATCTAGAATAATCTACTGTAAGAAACTAAGTATATATTTTGGCTCTGCTTAGTCTGCTGAGCAAACGTATTGGAAAAATATATTAGAACGTTAAGCTTATGAGTTGCAATGCACTTCAGTATGTTTCACAGTGACCATATTAACAACATTTGTTAAGGATGAGGGCAATACCACGTTGTTTCGAACAAAGCACTGTTGAATGCTTTGAATTAGATATAAGCGCTTGGGTAGAAGTACCAGTGGCCTCAATATTTTGTTACCATATCAAAACCATCTTGATATGTGTAGCACGCTTACAATTTTGTACGGTGCATCTATACGCTTTAATCCAACATGCGGAGATGCCACTTAACTAGAATGCAAAAACGCGATATATATGCTTTTGTTCCCTACACTATACCACCGACAATATGTTGCCTCTCACGTTAAGTCGCCGAACAAGCAAAATATTTCGCAAGTTTTCTTAAGGGCGTGGATTCGATAATTTGACCGATTCGTTATTATACTAAATGCGCATTGTACTCACACAGGTGATCGAGGTCTGCCTGGTACGAGCGGCCGCGATGGTTCTCCCGGACCTCGCGGGGAACCCGGCGAGAGAGGACTTCCTGGTCCTGTTGGACCTAAAGGAGAACCGGGACCCATTACATTACTTGGGGACAATGTTGCGATACACGTTATGGTCTGTTTTAGAGAGTCCATAAGTTCAACTATGAATATGTGGACGAGTATTTAGATTAATTGTTCGCTATATTTATCTATATTTTCAACGTAAAGGTCAATTATGCGATTAGCTTTAGAATAAGGACGCATGTTTGCCGAGATTTTTTAGCAACTCATTATCTACAAACGATTCCTTTCGATGTCATTCAAATAGGCTACGTTTATGTTTAGTTCAGCTTGTTGAGACTAATAATATATTTACTAGGTAGTTCGTAAGCACGATTTTTTCGATTGGGTTTTTATAAATACATATTTGCCTTCCCCAAAAGGGTAATATATTAAGAGTGCGAGCAAAGTGATTCTTTACACAGTTTTTAACGTATTGATATAAAATCGAGAAACACACTTTTTGATATCGTCAGTTAAAATTTGTATTTTAAAAGGTAATAAAATCTATAACGTTGTTAAATTAATAGCACTTTCATTCGTCAAGTCAGTATTTTTTCTTGAATTTATTGCAGAAAGGAGATAAGGGAGACGCTGGACGTCGGGGAAAGCGAGGGTTTCCAGGTCCTCCGGGGCCCTCTCAGGGGCCTGAGGGCCCACCCGGTCCTCCGGGACCGCCTGGCATCCCTGGACGTGATGTGGGCATTAAGGGTGAAAAGGGCGAACCCGGACTTCCAGGACCACCTGGTCTTGTCACCGGAATGGTAAAAAAGACTAAGTGAGCTAACAGATTGTAGTGTTGGAGAAACAGGGCCCAGGCGACACTTACTTGTTCAACGAATTTGAAGCGAATTATCCGCTCCATTTCGAATCGTTTCCCAACTCAATCCTTCTTCTGCAGCGTGAAAAGCATTGCAGCGTGAAAAGCATTGCAGCGTGTAAAGCATTGCAGCTATTCGCACTATTTAGATTTCCTCGGCTTTTTGTTCTTACACTAAATTTCGCCTGAAATGGGTTTCCGTTCAATAAGGAAACATATAAGAAGCGTTACGGGCCACACGAAAAAGGTCTTTTCTAACAAATCCTTTATTTGTTAACTGCAAAGGAAAAGTGGGCCCCAGGCTTGAAGTACCCTTTAACAAGACAGTGCAACTATTGTATATAAATTTAGAAATCCATTTCGTTTTTCTTTTTCTGTCTTGAAAGAATGGCGAAGTTGTTCGTGGGGAGCCCGGCGAGCCAGGGCCGATGGGCCCTCGAGGAAATATTGGTGAACGTGGTGAAAAAGGTGATCGCGGACCCACTGGCCCGGCGGGACCTCCAGGGCCTGTGACCTTCTCCGATGGTAGCTCATTCGACGTGGCAACGATTAAGGGTGAAAAAGGAGAACCTGGTTTAGGAATTCAAGGTGCTCCAGGACCGCAAGGACCTCAGGGGGTCGGGGTTCCTGGACCACCTGGCCCTCCTGGGCCACCAGGACCGGCTGGACCAACTTGGGATCCCTCCGCTAACGGCAATGGTGGAATCATGAAGTTGCAATTTTTAGGGTAGCCACAAAGCGTACAGCTATTAGATCTCGTAGGCTGGTCAAACTGGATACAATGTTTATATTTATGTTTGTTACAACACTTAGGGCTGCGTAATGTGCTTAGGTTCGTTCGGTTTGGATGGTATGTGTACTGATGGTATGCGTACTGGTCAAAATTACGTTTTTTTTCAGTCAACAAATTTGTATATTAGGGGCTAGGCTTGCATACGACTACATTTTTCCCATATTATATATATATATATATATATATATATACGCATTTTACTTATTATAGCTTTTACAGTTCCTCTTATATATTAGAAGTGCACACTCCTTATAAACTAAAAACCGTTTCATATTGCTTAGTTTACGGCCCCTCATGATATGGATTCCAAAACCGGATAAACATCTAAAAGAATTGTTAAATTGACATTGGAAGAACGTGTTCCTCCTCAATTTCAGCACCAGTCAGCGCAATGCTTCGTGCACCTGGACCAATGCGTAAGTTTATGCAAAATTTGACATACATGCAGATAGCATTGAATTAATCGTGCGCCTTCGGCGTTAGGCCCATTATAATTCTAGGTAGCTACACTAGCCGGTCCCCAAAATTCTTTCGGTTTTTTAGCAGACGAGGGACTCGAGTTTTCGGCGCTCGACTACAGATTATACTGGAGCTGTTGGGACGGATGTTACGGGGTGCCTTGCTATCTTATACCTGCTGGTTTTTATTCACTGCCGCTGTTAATACGACGTACAATTTCGCATCCGACATAGCGCCTAACCTGTCACGGATTAGTTTTTCAATATATTTCGTCGTCGTTGTCAGTGAACATCGAACGGCCACTTATTTTTTTTAGGGCTGACCATCAGCCAACATTTTACGTCTACGGTACCAGTTTTTGCATCAAAAACCCAGGTGACTTTACAGTAAATGCATGACTAAGCGAATTCTATGCCCGTTAGATAGAAGCGGCGACGAAGTGCCGTACGATGCTTCCAAAGAAAAGCCGCCCCCGAAAAAGCCCGGTACCATAAACGGCTCAACAAAATTAGAAAATATCACACATGCATAATATACCGAGTCTACTCTATCGTACGAGACGACAAACTAAGCTATAATAATAGCCCCAGCCGTCAACAGAATGATTAGTGTGACAAGGTTCACAACAAATTAACACCTTGAAGGTACCAATGTCGACTAGTACTTTTTTAGCAAATTCAAATCAGCAAATTCGATATGCTCTGAGGTCAGACCGAGCTCCATGCATAAGCCAATTAGGCCTTAGAATATGATACTTTACTTGGGTATGAATACATATTCTATTTGCGATCATCTTTAATGAAGTTTAAAAAACAGTAATTGCCGTTTCTACCTTGCATACGTCAATTGATATGCATTAAGTAATATAAATTGGTTCTAAATAAATAATTAAATTTCAGTATCCCACTTCATGGGCCCTCGTGGTCCGCCAGGGCCACCAGGCCCAGCCGGAGAATGCACCTGCAGTACGAGCCAAAAATCCTCTCAGGTCAGCATCAACTTGAAACTAATTCGGCCAAAGATATCATTTTAGTAAATTCATTTTTAATTTCGGACTCAAACATATATAATTTTCTGTGATTGGTAGTAAATCAATGTAACTTTACTATCGTAATGTGTACGATGGCAAAACGTGAGCTTTCCAATAGGGTCTAGCTTCTCTATAGACATATAGGCTTTATCATAGAGTATAACGTACTAGAGTCCGACGTGGCCCTCAAAAAGAGCTCTCTGGTTACTATGAAAGCAGTCCCAACTCTTTATTGTCATCGATGTAAAGATTTCCCACGTTCATTTTAAAAAGGTCGTTCCGGGCGGTCTCATCGTCAAGGATCAAAGAGCTCTTCATGAAACAACAGATTTCACCTCTCCTGGAGTGACGGCGTATGTCACTGACGACGAGGCGTTAATGCTCCGTGTCCCTCAAGGATGGCAATACGTTGGGGTGAGTATACACATACACGCGGTATATACACGGGTACAAATGTATAAAATCTAACAATTTGAATTTATTTGAATGCACACTTATCCGCCGCGCCATCAGACTTTTCTCGTATAACCAATCGAAGTTTGAAAATCGGAAGGTTTTACGAAAAAGGCTTAAGGAACTTTTTCTTTTTAGAATTTAAAGCTTCACCTAATAAGCAAAATCAGCATCGACATTTCGAAACTCAAAATAACTACCACAAACCCCTCACTGCTAGGCCCACCATTGAAAAAATTATTGACTGGAGATTGTTGATCATGCAATCAAGGTCACGTTTAGCTAGTATGCAGCATCATCATTATCTTTATATTGACTATATATTTCAGCTTGGCCCTACAATTCTTCCCGCAGTGACTTCAACCACGTCAACAACTGAGCAGCCAAAACAGGCTTTTACAGCGGAAGACCTCAAAAATGTACCTACTGTAAGGATAATTTTTATTCCTTCTTACTAATTTTTTGCAGTTAAGATAGACAAAAATTTTTAATTGAAATCAAAGGCTTAATGGAATAGCTTAAATTGTGACCTATACGTGGATTAAAGACACATGAAAATTTTTAAACTACTTTTTTCTCTCTTACCAATCTACAGTTTATTCTGAATACGAAACAAAGCTGACAGGGGTACAAATTACGTTGGAGAGAGAGGTGGCACGAATTCGGCTCTTGTCTGTCCATATAAGCCTCCTGTCCGAATTACTTCGAACAAATTTTTTGTTACTTCAGGCCTCTGACACGTGGTCTCAGTATCCGAAGGAGAATCGATTTAGTATTTAGTCTCGTAATAGTCAAGCATGAATGTACACATTGAAAAGCGTACGCATGTAAACGGTGGCTAACATTTAAGTTTAATTCAGAGTCTATCATGACTTGGTCAGTAAGGTCTAATAAAAGAACTTGTTAAATTTACGCATGCCCACTTGGATAAAGAAGAGACGCAAGGTAAGGTCATTTGTTTCGACAACACGAAGATTTAATAGGCTTTTTTCTATAGCATTAAACTTACGAATTTTACGAAATATGTTAATAGTCTTTAAGAACTTCCAGATATTAGGAAACTAGGTACGTCAAAATCTCTTGCGTGAAAATGTCTTTGTACTCTGAAAGACTAATGTGACATGTTCGTATGCGGTGTGTCATCATCTATATGTTCATTTTTTTTAATTAATTAAGCGCGTGTGTGCTTGCTGGCACATTTATTTAACAGATTCGCATGGCGGCATTGAACTCAGCGTACAGCGGTGATATGCACGGCGTTCGATCTGCAGACTACGAGTGCTATCGTGAAAGCCGCAACGCCGGTCTAAATGGCACTTTCAAGGCATTCCTCGCCTCCAGGTCTCTTTCTTCTGTTTCGCGATCAATAATTCCGCGGAACTTGATAGACTGACATACTTATTTTAACCATATAACGTAAAAAATAAGTGAATTCCATCGCGTTGTAGGTCCGCTTAAGCTGGATATCACAGGCTGGGGTAGTTCTCAGATAGTGACTTGAATGTTGACTGACCATCAGGTTTACTGCACAATAAATTGACCGTCGCTTAAGCCTGACATTAAAATCTTCGTGCCGAACTGTACGGTCTCAATAATTCATTTTTTATGTTCCAATAATAAACGTTTATTAACTATATTGCCACAGACATAATTTTCTCTAAATGCAAGATCAGTCTTAACAGACCCAGGGATTTTTTCATTAATTTAAATACATTGTAGTGACGGAACTTGTGTCAGCGTGGCATTGCTAATAAGACAAAATGACATGAATCGTACTACGAGGTTGAGCGCAAGACGCCTAAAAAATATTTTTAGCTAGTTCAACAACAACTAACGCAGATTTTAAAATCGTGCGGACTAGAAAAATTGTGGCTAATGCGTCATTATAAGATGCAAAGGTTTATGAGCTAACGTGTCGGCTGTTTGTTTGCACTTACGATAGGATCCAGAACGTGGACTCGTTGGTACGGGCGCGTGATGCGACCGCGCCCGTGGTGAACCTCAAGGGCGAACTTCTCTTCAACTCGTGGCGGGAGATATTTTCTGGCGGTTTCGGTCATTTCCCCATCAGCCCGCGTATCTATGCATTTGATGGAAAGAACGTTATGAACGACCACTCGTGGTACGACTTGCGCAACTGCTACATTCATATGTTGTATTCGCCGTAATAAATATTTTTTGGTGTATATAGACTGTGGTATACAATTATTATGCACTGTGGGTCAGTTTGTCTCCACTGTGCTCGATGGGGGAAATCGATTGCCGTTGTCGTTTTAGCAACGTTGCTTAGCGGTCAGGCCTCAACAGTGCAATCAAAGGTGTGTAATACCATTAAAGAATAGAGGGGAAGCATCAACTATTTATTGCCATGTGGTTGCATGGAAGAGTTATGTGTCACGCCGCAAAATCGGTTGCTGTTTCAAACATTTTTACATTGATTACGAACTGCTATCACGTCAAATAATAATGTCATTCAGATGCGAGACGATAAAATATAATTTCCTACTCAGATAAATCTCAGCTAACGGTGTTCCTACAAGAGACAAAAGTAACTATTCTTGTCGGTTGGTGAATTTGGAAGAAAATGCAATCAATTAACAGGTTCTCCGTATTTTTGAGTTATAATAAAATGTATACAATCGGGACTGTCTCTGTGATAACAAGTGGATAGATAAATGTTGACAAAAATCAAGTAATGTGTTGTGCATATAATCGATTTGCTTACTCAAGAACTGATTGTCATTTTAAGTAAAGACCCAACAACACAATCGTCCGCTTATTGGCGAGGTTTTCAATGAATTCTACAAGGAGCGGCGCTCATTCGCTTTATGCAATGTGCGTAGATTGTTCAGTAACTTGTCTTTTTTTGCCGTATAGGCCGCAGAAGGTCGTATGGCACGGAGCCGACCGAAACGGCGCTCGCAATATGGAGCATTACTGTGACGCGTGGAACTCCGCCTCTCCGCGTAAGACCGGCTTCGGCTCGTCTCTTCTGCATGGTCGTCTGCTCGACCAACAGAAATACCCGTGCAGTATGCGCTTCGTCGTACTTTGCGTCGAAGTGAGCGGTAGCATGGGGGGCGCTACCGCAACTCAATCAGGGCAGGGAGGCCATGGAGGACACAGAAACGAAGCCAGGTGGAGACGGAGAAGGAGGTCAGCCAACGATCTGGCCGATGCTACATTGTCGCTGACACAGCAGCGCAAGCTTTTGTCCTTCGAGGAGTACTCCGACCTCATGGATCGTATCGCTCAACACCCGATTGGGTCCGATCAAGACTAGACGACGAGTGGCTCCATTCTAACAAAGGACAGCAGATACGAATTCACCGATGGATGGGCAATTGACAATGAGCTGCACCTCTAACGTGCTTCCATCGATAAACTACGATGTCTGTCGAATAAGGATCTCCTTCATAAAAGCGTATTTGTGAGAAATATGTCAGCGATCTAACTACGACATAGAAGGCACCGATTGGCACTCTTGAATCGGAAAAGCAGAAAAACGATGGAACAACATATTGTAGCATTCGTTGCGTGCACATACAGCCACTAATATGCGTAGGTTCAGCACAGTGCATAAATGTTCAGACAAACAACAATGTACAACGAAATAACAGACGCACGGTAGTTCTGGACGATTTGATGCGATAACGATGGAAGCACAACTGATGCTTATGCGATGATACATATTGGTTACGAAAATGTCGGAAACGAGTGAACGGACGGCCTAAATCGAGAATAATGAAACCAACAATATTTGTGAACACATCAGACGTATTTAAGTCATTCGGAAGCGCTCAGGTGTACAACAACAATAGATGGTAATTTTATGCTGCATGTGCATACGTACTGCATCGAATCGATGTAACTGGACATTGACCCAACGATTCTTGTATGTCTCATATTTAAATTATTTGTCGGTATTTCTTGTACAGTATTTCAGTACTCTTTTGTGGAAACTAATTTAAATTGGTTCAATCCGCTCAGCAAACGTTAAAATGGCGGGATAGCACGACCCTTGTCCACGTCAGCCGCAATTTCTTGTGTAGAATGCATGTGCGGATGAGAGAGACCAAATTCGTTGAAACGGTTATTGTCGAAAACGCTGGTGGTGTTAAATGTTGTCTTGAATCTGAGCGCTTCCGAATAATTGACATGCGTTTATTGTGTTCAAACATACATTATATTAAAATAGTAGTGATCTGAGGCGCTTCAATTTTGTTGTTTATTCACGTTTAAGTTTTCCCGTAACCTCTGTACGTCATCGTTTTCAGCCGTATTGTCGTCACCGTCATATGTTATTGTCCAGTATTACCCTATGCCGGTTGCTTTCTTCTTCATTATTGTTTGCCTGAGGGGATTTATACACTGTGCTGAAGTATGCGTCAGCTGGTGTGATTGTGCAGTATACATGTGTGGTACGATATATATATATAAATATATATATATATATATATATA
>MNPL01003002.1:0-47975 GCA_002081605.1 Tropilaelaps mercedesae
TATATATATATATATATATATATATATATATATACGGTTTTAAATGGCGATGACTTTCACTATTAGGGGTTGGTGAGCCATTTATAGTGTTTAGATATTAAGAATATCTTCTGAGGCTTAGACTAATATTGTCAGCCCAAATTTATTAAAATTCGGCCTTCTCGCGCTTGCTTTTAAAGGCATTTAGTGTAGAAGTGCCTTAATAAACTCATAGCGAAATAAACGTGGAAATTGCTGTCCCAGACAGATATTATACATCACTTAACCGATATTAGCGTAAAGAATGAAGGGCAGTAATACAAAAAACTCTCTGGAGATTGGTTTAACGTTAAAAATTGTTACAGTTAGTCTGCCGCTTTCAAAGTGCTTAGCAATACTCGGCGCATCGAGCGGATCTTACGTGATCATTATATCGCGTGGGGTATCAACCGAATATCGATTTTAGTGGAAAAAGCCTCACAGATGATTACCCAGAGAGGGAAAAACAGCTCCGTCAGATGTCCGACTAAACCTGTGGATCGCGTGCAACCAGAACTCCCGACGCGAACGCCTGTTGGACTCCACACATGTGACCAGGATAACACCTGAATATCTAATATTGAGCATTTTACGGAGCGGATCTCTCAGATCCGCCTTCGTTTCCGGTGGTCTATCGTATACCCGTCACGTCTCGCCGTAAAGTTCTAACCGTCACCTGGAGATGGCAGACTCCGGTTCGACTCTGGCGACATTTGCGAACGTCTGCACTTTAACGCGAATGCATTTTGCTCTGTTCCTTTCATGTGACGGGCGCATACACACAAATGTGTTTTACAGATTTTCTTCGTCCCAGTTTGAGGGCGTGCAAACTTCTGCATTCGACGCTGCCAAGACAGCTAACACATAAGGTCAGTCTCGCGACACTAGATCCTAGATCGTCGTAGGTTATGATTGCAGGTCTAGTTCGTTGAACAGCTCAGTGGTTATACAACTATGCTGCAGTACAGACAGGCGAAAGCTAACTGACTATATGTGGGATGGGATTTGGTTGTGTACAGCATTCGTCTTCATGTATGGCGTATATTCTGTGGACTTTGATTATTTTTCTTCCTCATGTCAAAGGTACAGCCAGCTAGGTAGACACGCAGGCAGAAGTAAATAGTGGCACTTGGTCGCAGTAGTTAGCGACCTGTTTTCACTGTAAAGGAGTGTTTGTGGGGTGGCATCGACCCAGCCGGGGCTTGGGGTTCGGGTTTGAGACAGTGGTCGGCTAGCTAACATCTGGTGAGGAACTGTGCCACCGCCAACGAACTGCTGGATTGACGACAACACCGGCTGGCCGCGGCCGGTTTTTCTGGGTTTATTCGGGGGTAGTGGCCGCAGTGGACCTACCAGCGGTGGAGAGCGGATATGAACAATGAGGTGGACAGCTAGCGACAGAAGACAGACGGGTGCGGGTTGTCGGGCTCGGCACAGACACGCGATCAATAGGGCGCAGCAAACGCGGTTTGGCCAAAATAGTTGGGGAAGAAGGGCGGTGTAGGAAGATGATGAAATTCGCTTACAATGACGGGATTGGTAGGTATGACGACGAGTGACGATGACAAGCAACAAGCAGAGATGAAGCCTCGGATAAGTTGCCTGGTAGTGTGGTGAAGTTGGATTGAAGATCCGAAGGCGATGCCAGAAGGCCGACTGTTGAGGTCCCATGATGATGGCCTAAAGACGTCGCAGGTACGTTTTAAGGTAGGTCAAGATCTGAAATGGTTGGGTTTTTGTTGCACATGTGAGTGTGTGTGTGTATCACTCACACTATCTGAGCTTGTGTAGTTCGGGAGAACGCAACCAACGTCAACGCATGTTAGCTTTTAGAAACTTTACAATCATTCACACTCATGCATGACTACAGTGCAAAGAAGTCCGAAAAACTGACCTTGCGAACATTTGTCGGACAAACTTCTTCCATGACTAACTTTACCAATAATACTGTAACCCTTGAGCTTGAGCTCCACGTCCAGCCGCAGCGTAGCACTCTTCTGTAGTAGAGAGTAGATATGCCAGAGATGTTCAGTCCGGGAGTGTCGGCATAGAAATAAAACTCAGCGAGATGGGGGAGAACGATGCACATTTTCTTGAACACTTTTTGGAGTTGAACGTACAGAGTAAGGGAGTCGAGGCGAATTACGGTGGGCGCTAGATAAGCCGCAAAATCGAAAGGCGACCGTGTCAGTACACCTTGCTTCGCTCAATGGACCGCTTGCTTATGAACGGACTACTCTTAGTGCACAAGCGAAGCTGCTGGAGCTTAACCAAACGGGAGGAATACTCTATGGAGTTTGGAAGTTATCTCAGTCAGTCACTGTGTGCGTGTGTATCCTCGTGCCGGGTCTGGGTCAAAATAAACGCGAGTCGTTTTCTCAGCTCATGCGGCTGAACGACGGAGAGGGAGACGGAATCGATCCAGAAACTATTGTTTTCGTACGTTATGTAATTTGTGTTTTCGTCAGCAACACCTACGGCAGTTCCATCAACACGGAGCAATTTTGAGATTCCGGGAGGCCGCTATTCCATGTCACTACGCTAGAGGATTTCTGGCAGTGCGTTGGTTATGAAACATCTGGAAAACAGTTTTTTTTACTGCCAACAAATTCCACATTATATGAATGTAGCAATTCTAAGTACGCCGATTCAACATTTTTCTATTCAATAATACTACCGAATTACGTTACGAATATTTCTAAGAAGAGTATATGGCACAAAAATTCGCATTATTATTCGCGTATTCCTTCACATGTATTCGTTTAATTAGAAAAGCTTTCAGCAATACTGTAATTTTTTGCAACGTATGAAGCACCATATATAATAGTACGTACCATGCAAATGCCTTTAACTATTATAGAGAATGTCAGCAAAACAGCGCTAGGGAGATGGAGCTATAATTTAAAGGGTCACCACCTCCATTGCTTGCCGTACTCATTAATAAGGAATAATGTTGTAGCTAACATTGCCTTATTATCTTGTGGTAGCTAGCTAATTAGCTCAGTATTGGCTCAATTTGAACTCGATATTTCGGAAGCATTCACATGAACATCAGAAAAATTTACAGATGCAAGATGCATCAAAGTCTTTTTGTAAGTGGCTGCCTATCTGTTGGTGATATTCGCTACCTTTTTTCTCTAGTACAGTCCAAGTGTCTGTCTTGAGTTGCACTTATGGGCAGACTATGAAAAAAGCAATCTTGTTTGGTGACTGCATTTACGTGTGGATCTTCTCGGTTTAACGTTTTATTCTTGTTGCTGTCAATAAACGGGTTGATGTCGTACTTGACTTTCAGTAATGATCACGTACTAAGAGTAGGTTCCCATACTATAGAAGGCGAGAGAGTGCGCCGCTCTACGATTGCTGTTTGACATAGACACGACTCCACTAGACAGGACACCGCGTTCGTTCTTTAAGGAACGCAGAAATTGTCAGCATTATCATGGTGACCATGAGATCTTGTCGCCTTTACGCATTCGATACATGTACATATAAGCGCGTGTGTTTGTGCGAGGGCTATCTCATCGTTTGAAACGGGTAGGGATGCTTGTTTCACACGTCTAGCAGTGGCAGAAGCAATCACGGCGGAGTCAAACCAATCTTATGCATTTCCCTATCTGATCCTTTCAACCATTTTTTCCCGTTGTTTTCCACTCCTCGTGTAAAATAGACAGCGGCAATAGCGTTTCGGCCACTGTTTTCCATATTTTCCTTTATATCCTTCTTTACTTTCGTTGTGAGAACAATAAAGGAGGACACTCGAAGAAGGACGACGACAACGACAGCAACGAACAAAAATATGAATGGCGATGCGAAAATCCCAATAGAGTTTCGTTGACGCTGAACTATGGTTCTATCACTGTACCCAAAAATGAGCTAGGCTCAGAGATTTCGTAGGATTTTAATAATATCTGCTTGGTGTGCAAATACCGAAAAAATTATATAAAAGTATTTGAGTAGTCTGGAGCGTAACTCTACGGCGAACCGGAGTGGTTGGCAACTTCCGTATTGAGCATTGACTTCTAACCGTACTTCGATATAAGTTTGGAGCCACACCTTGAAGACGAGAATAGAATTCACAGTTGCCGTATCAATATAGCTGGTACCGTTTCCCGGTTGTCTCTCATAGAACCTCACGACTCCTTAGCGATTAGTTTGCGTATTCTAGTGCAGACAATACCAGAGTTTCTGGAGTACATCATCAACAACAGCAACGATAGAGGCAGCGACTATGATACGAGGAAGGTGCAGAGATCAGGAGAAAGGTTGGGAAGTGCATGAAGGAATATGTGTAACTGCGGTGGTACACCATGCGAGAGATGTGAATTTCGCTGCTAGTCGCCCGTAGCCATAAGTGCAACATCACATCGATTTGATAGTCGCTAGAGCTGAGAGCCGGCGAGCTAAAAACTAGCAACAAACGAGCTGAGTTGAATTGAAATGAATTCAAAGCATTTTTTTCCTACCGCGCCGCCACTCGACCCGGGTGCACCCTGCGCGGCCAGGCATATGCGTTATGTCGAGGTGATGGGAGCGTATGAGAGCGCTTCGTAGTTGTATGTACTTAGCCGTTTAAGGCCGTGAGGTGATACGAACCGCTGCGATGTGTGATCGACCTACGCCACCTGGGAAAACGGGTGCCCTCACGGCTTTGGCTCATAGCCCATGCGCCCATCGCAACAACAACAACGGAAAAAATACAATCGTTATATCGCTGCCTCTAGAATGTCCGTTGGACACCCACTAGTGAAAGGATCAATCGGTGCTGAGTGTCGGGCGTATCAGCTATGGCCGCCCATTGTGCGAGATTCTATTGGACATTTTGACCCACGGAGTTTTGTGTCGGTTCGGATCTACGAGTGTGCTATCATACACACTGGAAATTACTTCCGTCACAGATTGCTATATATATACTTCTAATGTGTCATTACAAACTGCCTGGTAAAATACATGTTGCATGTGTATTTACATAAAATGGATTCAAATTTCAAACAGAGCAGCGGGTGTTCGTACACTGGAATTTATAGCTTTAGGTGAAATGGTGCATTTTTGTATTTCTATTTATCTGACCAAACATATAGACCTGATGAAAACCGTGAAAGTTCCTCTTTATCATTCCTATCTGATGGCCCATAGTTTACATCGTCGATGTAGTAGTAACTCAGTTAACAGCAAATTATTGACCACAATGAAACGAGCAACAATTTGCCGTTAATAGTATGAAGCTTAACAACCGCAAAAAACGATCTCAATGTAAGAATTAAGACTAAATGTATACGTAGGTATATCTAATCATCTGTTTCTATCAAACGAAGGGTATCAAAAAGGTTATTTAGACGATTATTGCTTGACCTTCGGGGTTACCAGTGCCGATCGCATAAAAGGACTGGCTCACTGGACTAACGGTATGGTATGCTCGCTGTCTTTCTCATTATTAAAGTATACACCTACAATTATCTGTGATATTTCCTTCTTCTTGATTTTTTCTTTCGATAATTCATGAATGAAGGTTGTAGTTCAATCAATCATTGCTCGATCTGCTTTGCTGTGTGTTTGCAGCGTTTTATTTTGCCGTGCTGGTGTAAAAGCGGTATCCAACCGTCTAATTGTCTTTACATATAAAGGGAATGAATACTGCCTTGAAACCAAGTTTTTTTTGTACCACATGTGGTTTTTTATTAGGCGTTCTCGCAAATGGTCTCGGGATTATGGTATTACTAAAGCAAGTATAGAACCTTTTCTCCTAAGTAGAGAGGATTTTGACTAGGCCACGTGTTATGCTGTTCTGCTGTCCTAACAAATCGTAGCGAAAGAATAAACGTATCACGAATTTCTCACGATTTTCTTCGTTTTTCTAAGAGGACATCGACCAGGAGAAAACCAGGACAATATGCATGTTTTCCAGATCACAAAGGCGATGCTGCACTTAGTTTAAAAATTTTTTAAAATGAAAAAGTACTGAAAAGGAAAAATTTAAAATTGATGCTATCCCAGGATGTTTAAACCAACTTTTTACATCTCTAGGTTTTATTTTTCTCTTCTCTCTGAATTGGCTAAATGCTAAATCACTTTTTATAACTTTACATTAGATTTGTAAATGGATATTCAACTGGTTTTAAAATATTTTTTAAAACTTATACAATCAATTAAATTTTTTGGTGATTTATTATGAAAATGTATCTGCTTCGACTTTTTTTGACAAGTCACCACTCGATGCACATAACATATCACGGGCATATGGGGCATTCGACAGAGTCTTGTGTTCGGATTCATTGGCAATTGACTGCGCGTGCAGACCCCATTAAGTGTATTTCATTTGTATTTGCGTCTTAAGCAATCTTAGTAACGAATACAAAAATAACGTTATATTAGGTAGAATCGGCACTAGCAGAATATTATGTTCGTAACAAAATTTCATGACAATAAAATTGTTGATATGAATTAGGGTCATAATGCAATCGATTAGCTTTTATTAAATTTTAATTATTAAACTTAGGATGCACGTGGTAATATCACATTTGATTTAGTAGCATTGTCCCTCTGGGGGAGGTTCCTTTACCAGATCAACTACCCCTAGGAGTTTGCTTTGCATGCCGCTCCAGTCTGTATGTGCTGTATCTGTTTGTCCGGGACAATTGCCGACGATCTGGTCGTCCTTGAAGACGCCTTACCCAAGGGGATAGTTCTCCATTCCCGATTTCGATTTTCACAAAAGAATACAAAATGGACGGCTAGTCCGACTGAATAGTTAACTTATTACCAATAGAACAGAATAAAACCAGAGATCACCCAAGTAACAGATCGTTTACAGAATGGATCAGACAGACGTTAGACCAAGGGTTAACGGCCAGTGTAACCACATGCACGTCGCCAGAGCAACACGAGTCAATTGAGAGGTCTGTAAGAGCCATATCACGGTGCCGGTCTGTAAATGATTGTCATTGGCCTGAACGCCAACGTCCGGTACCGTTGAACAACCTCGTCTATGGCTCGAGTCCAACTAGTTTCCCTGCCTGGTCTGTCAATACAGCGAAGCGGCCACATTTATCCACCGCTTGCAGAAATCCTTTTTTCTATTGTTAGAAAAAACGTATTAAAGCAAAGCAACATTTTCTGAAGTGAGTTTTTGCGGTAACTGTTTTGCAGAATTGCCACGCTTTCGAATAACTTCACCCCTGTATTTGGTATACATGATATACCTTAGTTAACGATCGGCGGACAGGGTACATGCTAATTGTTATCAAGACAGGGATAAGAAAACTGATGAATGATAAGAATATAATAGTAATCTAACTCTACACATAACTCTAACGCGGTCATTAGATTTTTCCTTTAGACAGCTTTCGAAAAAAGGAAATTAAACTATTCTTGCGCAAACGATAACATTTAATCGGCTGGAAAACTGCCAAAGAACTACTGATTGATTGAAAGCACAGAGCCAGTATTGTTAGGATATTATTTTATGATAAAGACAATCTTTGAAGCATTTACCCTGAAATGACATATTGCGCAAGCATGGTCAGAATCAAGCAGATTCTTTACTTCAACCCTAAGAGATGAGGTGGCAACAGCGTAAGACTCAATATGCTTTTATTTTAATTGGTACTTCCTAAAGTCAGGATGCATAAAGACAATATTATTAAACATGCAACTTGCTTGTAATAGCCTGCGTTCATTATTGCTACCGGATAGTATAATAACAATTTTCTCAAGTTGCAATAAGAATGCACACTGTTTAACTATGGCAGTCGAGACCTTCGCGCGACTGCTTTTGTGTTATTGCCATTGCTATTTATGAGCAACGGACGACATATCGCGCATGACATGTTTTCGTGCTTGGTGAGTAAATTACTTAAATCACTTAAATAAAGTAAATCACTTAAATAAAGAGGGACTGGTCGGTACACCCTGATGTGGATTGGCCTCATATACGAGAAGTTTTTTCGCTTTTAGTTTGCGCCGTCCTTCAGCTGCGACTTCAGAGTACGACTCTTACCCATGTCACGTATTGGATGAAGGTAAACCTATCAGACTTATCAGCGTTTCGGAACTCACTAACTCAGGCTGTTGTTTAGTAGGTCTTATAAGTTTAGTAGGTTGATCTTTTGTATGGATTGGTATGTTAAAACAGCGATAGGGGCAGGCTTAGAGGGTAAATAGACCGATATATGAATGCAAGTGAGAAAGAGGGGGGAAAGGGAGAGATGTTAATCCAGAAAAATCGGCCGGTCTGCTTCGCCGTCCTAGAGTAATACGAAAACAGGAAACAGCGAGCTTGAATAGAACCGACAAAATAATGTGAAATCGAATGGCATGCTACGATGAAGTTATAAGAAGAAACGACACAGCTTTACTTGCTTGGCCCAGAAAAAATAAAGAAATTCAAACAAATAGAAAACGCGTCCTCTGATACTTCTGCATTATGCGTTATATCTCTTTATGCGTTGTGTCTCTATTTACCTTAGCCAAGCGATGAAATACACGAATCAGTAAGCCAGTCGAAATCTGGCCGAAGTGGTTGACAAGAAGATCAAAACATTCTGGGATACACAACAGGCTGGGGGAAGGATACTGTCTGGTCCGGTTACTATAAAGATTCAATTTTCGACGGCGTTCATCATTCTAGTGAGCCATATTGTCGCTCACCGATTGCCCTCAAGAAGACAAGCACCGCGGAGTTTTACGGGCCTTTTCTCATTGAGTTCGTAGCATTTTTGAACTCACATTTCAAACTACCAAGAAATTCGGCCCGTCCAATGGAGCGCGGCTAAGCGCGGCATACCAATATGCATAGGGTGTCTCATGTTTATTTCTTTCTCTTGTTTCCTTTGTATGAATGGCATTAGTGGATGCAAATGGAGGGCGACAGCAACCCGTCCTGACCAATCGATTACAGCTCGTGCTTGTGCATGGTAGTACAAGTAAAGGACCTGCCACCCTAATTTTTGTTGGGCGACTCGTGTCGTCGCATGAATCGAGCTAAATAACAGATAGAGTAAAATGTTAATGATAACTTTGGTGGTGTTGACTGGCCATGGTTCTATTTTTTAAAACTTGAAACTCTGCTGCTTTTCCTGCTGCCGCGATTTTTACTAGTCTACTGGTACTGTTACTACCACTTCTGCTGCTACGTTATACTGCTTGTGTTGTTGTCATTGAGTCTATTTCATAAGGAAGCAGCAGACACGGGGGGAAAGTGAAGGGGAGATTCATTTTCCACTTTAGAGGCAAAGCGAGCCTCGAGGCGCTTGCCGCCGGATTGTCTTTACTTTTCCACAGCCGTTTACGAGTGGTGGGATAGCAGTAGTAGTGGTAATGGTTGGTGTATTTGTAGATCGAAGTGTAGCACGAGTAGTGACGGTAGTCGCAGGACGTGATTATTGTAGTATTCAGAAGAGGTCGTCAAAGGTCGCCAGTGCCTAGGGCTAAGAATTTTGAGTGTCTTAGACGTTCGTTAAGACGAAAGATGGGCGAGAGCAATAGATTCGAAAGAAAGAGCTTTGAAGGAAGAATGGATTGCTTTCGACTCGAAAAAAGCGGCACTAGGGTAGAAGCATTCTCAGAAAAAAGGTAGAAACAACGACGAACCAAAGAGATTTTCCGAGTAGCTAAGGCTATGTATGGGTGGTGTGGAGCAACCTGAGGCGGAGGCACAAGAAAAGGAAGAATGAACAAGTTGTCTGGAAAGTAAGTTCGCATTGGCGGTACCCGAGGGATTGTGTGGGGTGGTATGACGCAAAATAAGAATAAAGGGGGACTATGGAAATTCTTCTCAATGCCTTAAGGTAGAAAGAGGGATTTGTAGAACGTTTTCGAAGTAGAGAGCAAAAAAGAATGATGACACAAGATTAATTCGAAGAAACGAAACTTAAATGGCTTCCCGGGTGACAGGATATGACCGCACAGTAATCTACCTTTCGTCTTGTCTTCTATTTGCTGTCTGTGACAGCGGAGAAGCAGTAAAGGAGTACCATAGGCGTAGCAGAACGGTCTCCTGTTGCTGGAGGTATAATACGAAACAAAGCATTCACTCTGTGGTATCTATACGGAGTTACGATACCCACGATTTGCCCTATGTTGGTTTACTTTCGCTGCTCATTTAAACGCGACACCTTGCGTTTACCGCTGGTAGTAATTCATATTCATACAATAATGTGGATCCCAGACACGACTGGGCCAACTAATATCTACCCTTCAAACTACAAGGATCATTTTTTAGGAGCGGTATAACTGACGAAACAACTCTTGTTACTCGATTACGTATTTTTGGCTCATACACACGAATGGGTGGGCTCTAATTTACGATTGCAAGGGTACACATACTGTGGACATAGCCATTTGAGTCAAGCAATCTTCGTCGAGCAGGCTTGGCGATGGAGTTTTAATGGAACAAACGTCCATCTTCTCAATTGTAGTAGCCTTCTGGGTCGACTAGCAGACGTAGTGTAGCAGGTACGCGGTTATAGTTTTGGTAACTGTAGTAAATAGGCTGGTCCGCCAGCTCGCTTGACTTATAAGCGATCCGCTCACAGAGGGGACAAGGGCAAAGGTCTATAAAAGTGCGGGAGGGGAAACGTGAACCAATATAACGGATCGCACGATGATCCATTCTGCTCGAGACGAAGGCCTCTGTTTACAACATGATTACGAATCGATGATAGCTAGCAGAGACTAAGGAGTGACGTACACACGGACAAATTCGCATGTATAACACACAAAGATGATATGATGTGGGACACATTTGAATATGAGGAATAGATATGACAGATACACGAGCAAACACCCACAGTGCTAAAATATGTCCCTCAATATGCTGGATATACCCGTCAGGATTTAACTTTTATTCTTGAGTAGAGAGAAGTTTTTTGTAGAGCTTACTCTCTTTCTCTCTCTCTCTCTTTCTCAAAAAATAAATAAGTATATATATATATATATTCCGGTACATTTTTCTCAATGAAAAAATATACCCTGACACCTCCCATCAGTCGGTGAGTCCTCTATACGCCTCCTATAAGACTTGCAGAGGGAAGAAGTTCACGCCGATATTACTACCACCGCGCCCTTTTACACGAGGTTTGCTTTCGAAAGGTGTCTCCGTAGAGGAGGGCACAAACCTGAAATCTGATCTTACAGCTCTGACGTAGGCATTCATTACAGACTTCATTGACGATGTAGCAGCTCTTTTACCGTACCTTATCTTCTTATAAAAGAAAAATTTCTTATTTGTGGGCGCTTTTAAAATGGGCAGTTTTTCTATGACTGCTGCGGCGACGATAACGCAGTCAGCGTTGGTGGAGTCAGTGCACCGACAAAAGTTGTTGTCGCCGTCGTCGCATGTCCTGTTCCTTTTATACAGCAGGAAGTAAGAGTAGTGAACATTTGGGCCGGTCAGCAGCAACAGCAAAAATGACACTGAAGAAGATGGCGATGATGTCTTGAAAAATGTCATGAATTGTACACGCCGACGATTTGGCACACCCTGAGCAAATGTAGATTTAATAAAGAAAAGGAGCGGAACGCCGTATAGATTTATTTGTACCTACAGAGAACTACCTACCACAGCGAATGTTTGTTACAGTGTCTGTCTACTGCGAGAATGAGGAGGTCGTCAATGATATTGCTACATTTTCTTCTTATTCATGCTTTATTTTTTGTCGGTGTTATAGTACGTGTGGATCTCTCATAGGTTTAGTTCGGAGGCAATAAAGTAATAGATCGACAGGAAAATTCGGAGTAAAGCCTAAAAGAAGATTCAAATATTAGAAGAATTTCTCAATGCCTTCCACTAAGGCCGTGCTCTTTTGATAGTGTTGATAGTCATTTTAACAACATTTTCAACATGGTCTTCAGTATCATCCAACGAGACCCTTCATTTTTCGTTTCCCGTTTTAGTGTCCATGCCAGCCCCCAGTACCACAACCTGTCGCTACGGTATTACGTCCCGCGGTTTCTACCAGCTCAGCTGTTGCAGGAGTCTCCGATTTAATGTCTACGCCTTTATCATCCTATTATCAAAGGCAGGTTCAGCCTCAACGTTCGAGTCAACAAGAGAACTCATTAGCACCTCTTGACCCGGAGCGATTCCGCCGTCCCGTCGAGTCGCCTGCACTACGTGAATCACACAGTTGTCTCGGTAGCTCACAGCAGAATCAGCATCAGCAGCAGCATAATCATGGGCCAAATTCGGTCGCTCAGCATCAACAGTTGGAGCACCAAGGATCCCATCGAAACGGCTATCACGATCTGGAGGAAACGTCATCCGAGTCTAGTTCAACGCGAATTCCTTCCCGAATGAGCGGAGATCCTAACGTTACCACTTCGACAGAAAATGACACCCGTCAACTTATGAACGGTCACGGCAAAAATCCTCCGCTTCCGTACTCATCCCTCTGTGCCGCGTTTACAAAGCCTGCGAAGATGACTACGACGACGATGCCAACGACGACGGCAGTAATTCATCATGGCATTCCTCACAACAAAAAAGAGAGGTACATTTTTACTATCCGTCTCTTTTACGTGCTCAAATTTAAAATTCAGGTCGTCTCCCTCTCAATGCTTTACAGTATCATATTTAGTAAGTTCGGAAAGTGACGCAGGTCGGTTTCTTTTCGACAAGCATGCTTTTCGTTAAAGGAAAAGTAATAACCACTCAAAAAATGTACAACCATTCCAAAGTGTAATTTTTAAATATGCCCCTTCGTTTCCATATATTACAGTGGGTTGTACTCGAAGCTACCACCATCATCACGACAGACACTAATACGTGCTATGTTTTGCTCATCGGCTCTTATCGCGTTGTTAACAGCGTTATGCGTTTTACTACTCGTCATGTCGAGCGGACGTGGGGAGGATGGCGGTTCTGTACACCTGTCTGAAAACACCTTCGGTGCTCCGGTGGTGACAGGAATAGGCTCTGCCGCCCTTTCTGTGGTGCCGCCTCCGACGGACCTTGTTGATCGGTCTCAAGTAATCATTGTCAACCGGCGTAATCCGACTCAGTTAGCTGAACAGGCCACCCAGCTATCAGATTTACTGACGTTGGTCAATGCATACAATGCGACAACACGGGATGCCGCTTTTCCATCGCAGCTTATTCAAACCGTACAGCCTGGCTGCACAGTTGAAGAGCACTTCGGATACCGGCGCGGCGAACCTTGTGTCGCGATTGTACTTCGACCTGACCCCACATTTGTACCTGTACCACTGCCGTCAGGTGCTGACACAGATGCCGTCGATAGGAGCTCAAATCTGCTCGAGCTGGAGTGTCTTTGCGAGAATCGACGTAGCGTTAAAATCGCCTACTCCCCATTCCGAGGTTTCCCATTGAGGTTCTTCCCGCGTTCGGCTCGTGCATCTCCCTTACTCGTCATGCTTCGCTTCGGAGATCTGCCGCTAAAAACTGAACTGCGTATATCGTGCGGCCTTCGCGGCGCTCAGAACATTGATCCACGCAGCAATCGAGTCAACTTCCAGATCATGGTTATCTAGACTGTGGTGACAGAGATATTAGACACTTACGTTGTAGGAGTTCTGGTCGAAATTTAAGCCGAGAACCCAGAAATGCATTATTTTTACGCGACTTGCAATTCGTCTCATATGTTTTTGGACAATTACAACCAATTTAGGCATCTGCTGTTAATTTTTTCACGGTTAGATCCCAAAGAAACAACGGTTCCTAATTTGCGGGTCGAAAGCGTATCAGCAATAGCAACAACATAAACAATAGCGACTAACAATAACACGTGCAGGAGATAACATGCAAGTGTTTGTTCTAACAACTACTGCAAATAAGTAAACATAATCTAAAGCTCGAAGCCATTAAGCTATCCAGGTTGAAAGGCAATTGAAGAGAGTAATATAATAACAATATTACGATCACAGAAATTAGTAGTAGTAATAATAATACTAAATTGCCTAATGTTAATGAAGTTGAGAGTGGTAAAAAATGTTGTAAATACGATGTAAGAAGTAATGTCATGCGAGGCAACGCAGAGCTCATAAGTTCCATTGTAAGCGGGACGGAGATATTGTAAACAATCAAATTCTGTACATAGCAGAATTAAGTTAAGACGATATACACGTAATTAATTAATACTAACCATGACGATCATAAGTTGAAAGCAGTGTATGTTGAAGAATGTGTAGACCTACGTCATCACCTACCGTTCCACTATTGTACTTTGTATGTTGCGTGTAGAAAAGGAAATTACTTATTATTTGTATTACTTCCATTATTAAGTAATTTATTAATGACAAACAGATAGATAAATAGACAATATTAATATTTTTCTAGTCGTCTTTACAACTCAAAATATAAGTCTACTGAAATCTACGAGACAATAAATCACTGCTCCGAGGTTAGACTCCGATAATCTAATGGTCTTTTTATTGTCACATATTTTCATCTACAAGTACTGCTAATAGCTGTTCAGGCAACTTATTTAGAAACATACAAGCATTTATATATTTAGACGCTTCACTTAAACTGTCGTTGTGCTGCATGGAACAATTGTGCACTTGTTCGCTACAAAAAATATTGGAAGGTCACAATTGTTATTCTTTAAAGATGGTCGCTGCAGAAGCGGGACGGGTACCGTAGATTTTTTTCTACAATTAAATGCCCCAGGTGGGAAAATTATTTACGTTTATCAGTTCCTTAGCGAACCTGTAAACAATCTCACATTCACGTGTCAAAACAGAGTTAAGGTTTACATCGTGATACAAAGGAGGTTTGTTCTTTGCGTTCAACAGAGCTGGCAGCCGATTTTCAATGACAGGCAATGCATGTTGTATCTCGTAGACTTCTTATCTTACGACGTACATAAGTTAACGCAGAACATAAATATTATTATGACTAGGTAGCAAGGTCATATTTAATTCCAGAAAATCACATCACGTAGAAATCGTTTTTCGTTTCCGCGTTGGCAATCATGTATTCGCTCATCAATACCCTTGTAATCTACATATACTTGTCATAATTCTCTTCATCCATCGTATCGATACCTAAAACCTTTCTGATTTACTGAAGCAAAAAGAGAAGCTAAGTCACAAAAAATGGTATTGTTAATTTGAATAACGTTACTATCATGTTGCGGCACCGTTTATGTGCGGTTTTAAATTGCCTCAACGATGCTCAAAACTGCTATAATAACTATATTTGGTATGTCTTAGGCATACATATACACAATTTGAAACGAAGTTAAATCAAGTGCACAAAAGAAGGAGAGGGTTGGATAAGTTGCACATTTTTTTGTTCAGTATAGGTTGCGTACTGGTGATCCTCGTGTACCTATGTACCCGTGTTCCTCGTGTATCTGACTACTTCAGTTATTCAAATACCTTTGCCTACGTGTTATCTACAGCCGTTAACGTTTATAAAATTAATCGTTTGATGGACAAGCATATTTTATACTGAAATGTTCTGAGAAGGACCTTGAGATTTAACTAAAACATACGTAAGAATGATGTGGACGGTTATGGCTTTCATTGTATAACCTGCATGTTAAGCATTTTATGATTAGAGTACGTACGTAGATATTTAATAGTGCCATCTTTGTTACGAAGTTTAATGTTATACTTTAGCTGATAACCAGCCCTGAAAAAGTCCCAAATTGAGGTATAAATAGTATAATCTTAATTTTTATTCAACTATTGCTTTTTAGATTTCTTAAGTCAAGCCACTCAAATATACTAGCATAACTTGTGCCCTATTATGATCATTTCGATCCGTTAGGTGGCTCATGAACTATGGAACATTTTTGCTAAAGCTGATATTACTGCGCATTAATATCTTCAAAGTATAAGCAGTCTTAACTGGCATTTATAATGTAACAAATCCAAGCACTTTTTAGCACCACTGTAGATCGAATTCGAACATTGGGATTTCCGCAGCATCATAGACAGGCGAGGACCAGGGGTGTTCGCACAATGGGGTAAATGTACGGAAATATACAAAAAAAAATTACATTGTGATAAAGAAAAACGTTCATTTTACATTTATAATGAAATGGGCACGTTATTGTGCAGTTTTTTACTAAGAAACATTTGTCTCTTTTAAAAAGTTCTTAGCTCAACTATTTCAAATTATATACCTTTAATCGCCTTTTATACGTTACGGATAAGTTTGTCTATACTATGCGCAACATGTATAATCTACATTTACGCTGGCAAAAAATAACTTTAAGGTTAAAGCAACATGCCGAGTACATGTGATTCAGTTGTGAATTCCAGAAAGTCGTTCTAGTTTCAACTGGGTACGTCGTAAACGATAGGCCAACTCCTATTATAGTGATATCCTTTATCAAGTCACGTAGCGGAATTAAGTTTTACGTAAGTAAATATTTGATAAGACTGAAAGCTCTTTGCGCCACTGCTCCTGCAGGCCCATCAACTGTGGCGCTGTGGAGACCAATTTGAAAATGCTAAAAACAGTTCCATTGTTATTCATAATGGTCCAACATAATTGTGCGCTTTGGTAATATGGCTAACTCAACGAACTTTATAAAATGATTTCGCTGTAAATTATACTTCAGTTTATCTACAGTTACATGTTTTTCGTTATTGGTCATCGTAATTGACTCGAGGATAATTTCCTTTTCGGAAGACATTTTCAAGAAATTATGACTTTGTCGTTGGTGGGATATATTCTTGGTTTGTTTTATTAGTTTAAAATTATTTTTAAGTAGTTAATGAGCTACCACTGTATGCAAATAAATACGGTAGCTTTAAATTAATGAGCAAAAATGCTGTAAACTCTACAGATTGAGCGAAGACCGAGTACGCATGAGAATTCTCTAAAGCCGCTACAACGTACAGCGATAAAAAACCGCATTCCTTTACATGAATACAAGGTTATACATATTAGATGTCTTTGATCCTCAGAAAATAAATTCTTCGTCGACAGAACGTCGGACACTCCATTATCCTAACATCTGTTTATCCCGTTGATTACTTTCAGTGTGACCTTTTTGTCTATCTCAGTCCATCCTACAGGTAGAACACGATTTGATGATCATACGCAAATCATTTACGAAAGTGAAGGACACTTACTAGTTTAAAGAAATTGCACGTATATGGAATCCTATGTTTGTATCGTCAGGGTGCAATATATATAAAACGTACATGCATATGACTATATCATTAAAATATTTTACGCCTTGACTTTTTATCAATAAAAACGCGTTTGAACTAACTGTAGCTTATCAAAGTGTGGTTCTGTTAGCTCCCAAAGTCTCAAGACTCGGTTTTGACTATATCTAAATCATTTTTGCTTTACTGTGTAGTCCTTTTAAAGAACTCATCTGACGAGCCATTCACTTTGTCAGCTAAAATAAGGAAGCAGAAGGCAAAAGCGGTCGCAGTGGACAATTCAAAAATTAAAAAGTGGAAGCTTTTCGTCTAAAATGTCACCTTAAATTGGTTAGATAAGCTAAATATGAAAGATGATGTCGTTGATCAAATGTCGCACACAAACGTTTGTGTTGGATAATAACATAGGCAACACAACTGCCTAAAGTAGCAAAAAAGAGGTCCCCGTTTGTAGTCATTTTTCAATATAAGCCTACAAATTTGAGCCATAATAATACTGAGAGCAAGATATTAGATATATGAATTCACGTTCAAAGGATTTTTATACTTCTGGACTTTTGAACCCGGAATATTCATGCTTCCCTAGTAAAGATGGATAGGCTACTTTTCCTCTATAGCAAGCGTCTGTTCACTGTTCACATGGCCTAATTAATTTACCTTTGAAGGATGAGCAGAGAGTATTAAAAGTACGTTCAACTAATCTTCATAATTATAAAGTGTCATATAGAACCCAGAGTCTCTACACTATTTTAGATCATGTAGAAAACTAGGAGTCTCCTCAAAAGTTTAGACTATGCTTCTTTGAGGCTGTAATGGAATACTCTCGTAATATGGTGGGCTAGTTATTGTGAATTCTACGAAAAGTATAACTTAATGTTCATTACTTCCAAGTAGTTAATTGTTCTGTTCTACATAAATACATATGGATAATACCATTTTTTATAGTTCAAGTGTGTTTACGTATTCAAAAAGAAAAGATCAAGCATTTCTATTTTTTATGACGTGCTACAAGACCTTTATTAGTCTTTTTTTCTTCTGATTTGACCACATTTCGTTGAAATAAATACTCTACACTGTTAGTGTATCATGTCATAAATAAGATATTTACAATCAGTAGCATCAAATACGATACATTTACAGGCGACGGGTAGGAAATAAATCGACAGGCCGGGCTCTTCCGGGGTTCACGCCAGTTATTTTCAAAACGACGTGCGAATATTGCGCCGCTACGACGTTCGATACAAAGCGCGATTGATTTTATAAATTTGTAAATCTTACTTGATCGCCGTCAGTTTCTTTTTCACTATGATATATGGCATAGAACCAATTTTTGTGCAGTTTAATTCGAACACACTAAAGTATAGAGATTTTTAAATCCAATTTCAAATCCACTAGACACTGCTGTTTGTTTCTTGTCATCCATAAAAATTTACAGAAGCTCAAACTTACCGTTAACCTCACTCGAATATTAGGCTACGGTGCATTACGCTGTACACTTCCGCGTTTGCTTTCTTACACGTAAATAACAGGTCAACTCTATGAGCTTAGTACATGGATACCTAATGCGAAAACGCGTCGTTGAATTGGCCCCTACATAAGTCACTATCGGTTATTAGCTTTATCGTATCCACATTGTATTCTCAACGCTTGACAAGAATTTATGGAATATCCTCGTAACTGCAAATGCAGTGCGATTTTGGACAGTAATAGGGTTCGTGTAAGCAATTGAGCTTGCACCATTCGAGCATCTTCTTCGACCCGGCGTAATTTCCAATTGCCATACAGCGTTTCTTTTTATTTGAGTTTCCTGAAGATGCATCAGACGATTCTATTTCATTGCTTGTAGGTTTAGCTGTGTTGGAAGTTGTGTTCACCGATGTTACCGACGGCCTGAGAGAGTTTCCTGGTGTGCTCTCGGCTGATGTTTTCGTACTGATGTTTCTGAAAATGTTCGAAAATGATGTTGTTCCCCTATTCCAATATGGTTGGGCGGTCTTAGGCGAAAAGCGCGTCCGTGGCGACGTATTCTTGGGTTCTGAGGATTCACCTTGAGGGTCTGTGCATGGCGTTCTTGTTGTGGGCTCGGGATAGTGGCCATGCATTTTTGTCTCCGGCGGAGTCATTGGTAAACCCTCTTCCTTCTCCAAACCAGGTATACGAGGCAGCAAGGTAGTCCAGCGTTTTTGGTGTGGCGTAATTTTCCTCGGTCTGCCTGCGCCTCCATCGACGGAATTGGATTGCGGCCAATGTGCAGCTGATTTCACCTTATAAATTGTACTGTTTTTTCTGGGCCAATACGGTGGAATAAAGTTGTTCTTAGGGTATGCGGTAGTGAGACGCGGTTTCCAGGGCGTGGCAGTAACTAGAGTTGGGTGTCGCTTTGGTTGCACACTGGGATTGTTAATCGTTGCAGTGTGCGATAAGCCAATAGCGATGTCAGAACATCCTCGGAAAGTTTCCTGGGGTCCACAACCAACTCGAGACACGCCATCTGAGCAACGACCCCAATTGTTACCTTGGAAAAGCAGAACACATTTCGTTACTTACAGACTATAGACAGTCAATAAATTAAAGAATGTATCATAATCATTATCTTTTCGAACTTTTATTTCATAAAGGGAAATTAAATTATGATATAGTACAAATCGTCGTATAAATGATTCGATCTCATCTTTGACTCCATATTTGGAAAATTACATGTTTTTTTATAAGCCTCAAGCGCACTACTATTTTAAAGAGGTTTTACAGGCATATATTGTTTGAGAATGCAAACCCTCGTTTTCTTCTAACTTTTTAATGTACCTGCTGTATAGGTCCATTGAAAAACACACTGCGAACAGGTAAGATTCGATGGTAGCTTTACACGAACTCGATATTTGTTACTGCGGTCGGGAAGATAATAACGATAGGGATCCTCAGCTGACGCCTCAATGATTTCTAGAGGATACTTGGTCATACACTCGTCATCCGCAACCACCTACGACCATAGTAACAAAGTTAAGCTTTTTGTGTTAGCTGTCTAAGGAACTGAATTAATATATAAAAAAAATTGATCGAGCTTGTGCTGGACGATACTGTTTGTGAAAGCTCACCGTAAGGCTTGGCAACTGAATGAATGCACTTAAAAATTAGTGCATTTGAAAATGGCATTTTCTAGACAAATTTATTTACTTGACTAAATGATGTTACCTTAGGGTCGTTGACAGGGCACAGCCTAAATTTAAAATGTCCTCGATGATTTGCTGTTAGCTCGACTGCAGTTTCGATCACTTGACCCGGACGATAGTGTCTGTCGAGATCGCCACGCGATACATGTAAGCACACGTTACATTCACAAATATTAACCTATAGTGCAGAATAATCAGCTTACGCCTTAATCGATCAGTGCAGTGCCTTCGGAAGTTGTCTATCATCTACAGTTGACGAATTTAACCCTAACACATTACATTAATTGATTCGTCACTAGTTGTGCAACGTACGGCTTTGTTTTGTATAAATTAATATTTACGAACCCTAGAGGTTAACCACGATAGGCTGGATGAGGCTAGATACACGACATGCGTAATATTATTGCTCTCATTTTTACTGCAAATACCACTTATGTGTTGGGTGATTCCGGTAACTTCGGTTCTCCGAACAATTTCCGTGCAAAGGGAATTTCACAAAAAAAAGTTCGTTTTCAATCGCTTCATTTTCGTATTGTACGTAACACTTTTAAGCTCAAATTTATCGTGATAGATGTACTTAATGTACCGCCTACGTACTGGAACATACTATATTTTCGTCCATATCTAGGGTACAACCCGAATGAATGACGCTATACGACTATCATGTGAATTTTACGCTAATCAACTGAGAATTGATGGTTATTGACGGCTAAGCGGCCATTAACCATTTTATGGTCGATATCTGTATAAAAAAGAAATGCTTTACTTCAAGCTTTGTCTCTTGCTAGAGTGCTGTAAGCCACATGCGAGCTTCCAGGAAGTGAGTCCTTGGTGAATTGAACCAAAATTTGGTCAGACATAATGTGTAGTGATTTTACCGAGCAATCTGTCCCGTTGCATATTTTCCACCAGCTTCATTTGGCCTTGGGGGAACGACATCCCATGGATCGCCACAAACGCCGCACTTCATTCCGTTCCGCATTTGACGCTGAAATTTAATAATATTAGGCAATTTCATGGAAAGCACGGAATCATACTGAACGTATTTGGTCGTATCTCCTAGCGATTGAGGAAAGCATTGACACCTCGCATGCAAAACAAGTGTTCTGAATGTTCCGTGTTTGTCAACCGTCTCAAATAGATATCTTACCGTAAATCCTCCACAGAAGAGTTCATTGTCGTTGTAATTACGAGGTGTTTTAAAGCCTACCCTCCACATCGACGATCTGTGGAGGAACCGTATTTATTTATGTGAGATCACAGAATGAGAAAACTAGAATAATACAAATTATTATTTTTTAAATAGTATTATTCGCACTCACTTTTGTGCTTGTCTATCACCCAATAAAACTCAGCAAATATATTTTGCAGCAACAAATGATTGACTATACCTATCAGGTAGGCTTTGGCATTTAACGATTTTTCGTTTTAGCTATTTTTCGCGCCTTCGGACAACTGCGATGCGTGGCGAGTTGACTATGCGCGTTGATCTTATAACAGGCTATCTTGTACATCCACATTTCAAGTTGATTTATGATCATGTACACCGAACGGTTAGCTAAACACATCTTTGCCCGTTATAATTTTTGTTTCCGTTTTTTGTCCATGCAAGTCTTTACAGGTTGCCAAACTATTTGACTAATTTGTTAACTTACTCTGACGTTCATGCGGATAAAAATCGTACCTTGAAGGAGGCTCCATAAGGCGTCCATGACCTTCGACCAGCGAAGGACCTAAAGAAAGTGCAATTAGACAAAGAAAAATTCGGAACTGATTGATACGTCGAGAGGTAGATGAGAAAACACGATGCCTAGTAGAAAACGTATGTGGAAGACCGAAGAAAGTTAATTGTGAAAATGGGTGATATACAGACGTAGAAAACGCCATCGCGCCCGCTGAAATTCAAACGACAACCAAAGCAAAGTGATCACGAAAGACAGCAGATTAATATGTTTGTTTGTTCTACAATAAAAATAAGAAAGATTAATCTATTTAGATTTATATTTATATTGCTATATTTATATTCATGTACTCAAAATTGTAGTAACCATGTAACTAATTTTATGAACAAATGCTCGAGACTAAAGACGGCTTCAGCTCGTGCGCGCGATTCGGGAATCTAGCAAATAATCCTATGGCTTTAAATGATTTTTACTAGATACGCAGGTATATGAGTTTGTCATGTCTATCAAACCCCAAATTCTGACTATGGTCATATAAATTCGCATTTTTTGAGGACATAAGCTTGACACATCGCACAATACAAAGCGAGGAGCACCATGAAACCATGCGAAGCAGCGACAAAGCATAACACAAAGTGAAAGAGATAACGAGGTGGAGAAAGCGAGATATTGTTACCACTCCCGATATCACAAAATATCTGTAGTTTCAGCTAGCACGCACTCAGGACCGTGAGAGATTTTACAGAGCCAAGTAACTGCATCAGAAAAGCAAAGAGTTTTGTGTATAATTTGCCATTGCTTTAAACCTTTGTTCAAGGCACGTAGCCTCTTGATGAGTGGCGACACTACAGATAATCTTCTACACTTTAAACTTGCAATCAATTCGTTTATTTCCTTACTAACAATTGTAGCACACACACAGAAGTTTTGAACAAATTCGCTATAGAGATATTAATTCGATCACGAAAAAGACAAACGTCGTTGAAATCATCAATGAGCACACAACAAACGAATCGCGTTAGTTTATAAGTGTCTCAGCGTCTCTATCTGCTGGAAGCGGGTGTGTACCCTCGGGTTGCTGCCCCTCACTCACCAAGAGAAAATGGTAAAAAACTGACGTTAAAACGCGCTATGCACTCGAGTCCATATTGTGTAAATGTTTAGATTATGTAAAAATGAAGAAATTCAAACGAAATCGAAAATGCTATACGGTGACTCATGTGGTTTTTAAGAACGTTTAATGCGAACCTTGCATAACTTTTACTCCAGAATTGACTTCACGTACATTTGTTGATTTGCTTTAGGAATGCTCACCTTGCTTTACTACTTTTGGCATCACCCCAAGGAAAGAGGATAGATCAATTTTTGGCATCTACTGGTTATAATGAAAGCACAGTAGAAAATATGGGTAGAAACTTTCGATGATGAAAATGAAACCACCATACTTTTTTCCACTTGTACCTAAAACTGCATTTGTGTGTATAACAAATATCAGTGCTGTGACATTTTGTTCTGAAGATTGCTCAAAGATAATGAGTAACATTTAGACTCGAACAAATCGTGATAGCATTAGGAAATATAATAGCTAAGAAGGCGCTGTATGCGTCTTAGTTATTCAGTTAATTGGCTCAGCGTATACTGGGCAAGAAATGCAACCTCGTGCATAAAATACCAATAATAATAATAATAACGGTACAAAGTATGGTTTACGTAGTCATTGGTCTCTGGCGGCTTATTATTAGTTTCATTCACGCAACCATTTTTTACTATAATTATCCTATCAATGATGTTTTCTACTTGTAGCTACACGTCGTGAAACCGACTAAGCAACTGTCTATACCATTTTGATCGATTTGTGGCTGGCGCGATCAGGAAGCATCGGGTTCATTACGATATATAGAAAAAGCGACAGCAGAGTGCAATTAAGGAAATCAGCTTTATGAATCACTCCCAGGAACGAAGAACGATTTAGTCGAGTTTGCTGTGCTTGGTCGGCATCACAAACGTGGGGATCACCTTTATTACGTGCCATCACGGCCACTCTAATGAAGTTCTTACCGCGATGTCAAAGTTAGCCGAAGAAGTGAATCAGGGAAACCAGAAAACTGGACTGGTAAGAATTGTAAACTCACGGATGTTTTTAGTCAAGTCCAGAACAGAAGGTGGCTCGGGGTTTGAGCCCCGGCTGTTTATAATAGAGTTGCGGCCCTACGGCGAACGGGGAAAGGGCAACGCGCGACACTCGGGAAAGAGTCTTAGGAAAAGGGACGAGCTGATGATTTTCGGCCTCGCGCTACAATGGAACGATGAACTAAGAATTGTGAATTGCTTTTTGTCTACCGAGAGGTAAAATGAAATTTGGAGTTTGAACACAACACCATTTTTCATTGACCCATAGACCCAGAGACCAAATTTTGGCTGACTGTTTCATACATACACTAAAAATTTCAGTGGCAACAGACATCAATCATTGATATAAGCGTTTTATTTTTCGACAGTGTCAAGATATTATGTTATATACCCATTTATTTAATTCACATATATTTGTCTTTTAACGTAACTTAATTCTGTTTTTAATCTTTAACGACTGCATTTTATTAAATCAAGAGTGCATTGCTAGCGATCAAAAATAAACAGACATTAGGGGTATTCGAAAACCGAAATATTTTATGCCAGAAACGAAGAAGAAGCATGTATGTAAAACGAATTGATGTAGCATACTGTTGTTAATAATCCTGTCGATCCATTAGAAAGAGGCGCTTAGCCTTTAATGTTGTGTTTACGTGACACAGTATTCTGCCCATACTGGGAGTTGAACTTGGGGTCTTAGAATTGACAGGCAGGGCATCTGAACTCAAGAAATGTAGCAATCAGTTTCTTAATTCCACTAACATATTGCAGACATTGTCATGAAAGCACAGCCACCTCAGAGGTGATATTTTTGTCAAAAATACAAGACTGAAGTACTTTTCAAATAAGTATACTTGCTAAGAACTCTAATTTGACCTGCAAATCAACACGGTGTTTTCGGTTAAAATTGCTAATTAGGTTTTTGTAATATCTAATAGGGGCCGTCATAATAAGTGTACACCTTCCAGTCAAGTAAGAGCATACAAAAGCTAGAAACACAAAATCCGAATTTACCGGTGAAGATGAAATGCACCGTTTCGCTTTTTCCTCGTTTTTTTTTTATTCACGTTCATATTTATAATTAATGTCAATATACTCACAAGTGTGTGTAAGAAGGTATTTTAGCACCATCGTTCAACGATTTCGATTTAAGATTTTTTAAGCTTGAAGTGGGAGCAACTCGCCATACAGGAGGTGATCTATACGTACCGCACTTGTAAACTAATGAGTCTGGTCCCCCATGTATAGAGAACTGGTTCGTCTCACTACTCGATAAACAATAGCACGCCGACATGAATCATAATAGCAATATTGACTGACATGTCGAAATGAAATATCAAACAAATATCCAACACAGATACGAAAGTGTGAAACGAACAAATCGCGCGTTGATTTCACTAGACCCGGCATTGCTCTAAAGGAATAGCAGCGGTATCCGTTATGGTCTGTTTCTTTTGTATTGTTATCCATTTGTCGGTGAAATCTGGAGCAAATGCAAGATAGGGCAAAACTGGAACCCGCATGTTCTGTTGTGATGAACCGTGGTAACTTTTTGGCGCGTCTGAATATTTGAGTGATCGGCTACTGACTGACGAGAAAACAAATTTATCGCTCCAAATGGGGTACCTCTCGGAAGCGTCGTTGCTCAATCTACATTTTGGTGTCATTTAATAACGATCGGTTACATTGGCACAATCATTGACATTTCGGTCGAGTTTCGGAATAACAGAATGTTTTCTTACTGCACATGAAAATAACGGTTCGCATTAATTATCGGTATAAACGTGACGTACGCAGAGTGGATTAGCCATCAGACGTCACTACTAAAGAAAAAGCCAAAAAATTAAAGACTCAAGCAAGTTTTTAAACATGCCTATCTTTAAGCGTTCTGTGAAAAGTAATTGATTGGTTTGTGTACTGTGTCACTGTTTGGTGTTTCAACGGCATTTGACAGGCAAAAAAACATATGAATTCATTTTATCTGTCTGGATGTATATGGTGGTTTTCAGAAAGCCTTTGTTTTCAATACATGGAAGTCATTCAGTCAAGTTTTTTCATACAGGGAAAAAATAATTTGGAATAGCTAACTTACTGTTAAATTATAAGAATTATAATATATGGTTATGACGGAATGCACCTCACATTCTGAGTTAAATTAAACGATTCTGTGTAGCTCAAACGTTTCCCAATATTTTAAAGTACTAAAGTGCTTAATGTAAAAGCATACGCTTTCAAATATGATGGCAAAACTGTAATATATATACGATTTGAAATGCCCTTCTTTGCACCATCCATGAAGATCAACATGCAAAAAGTATATATCGGCTATTAACTACCTCGGCTACCTCGGCTATTAACGTGGTCATAATGCTACGTATATTTAACGAAGTTCTTCCGGAAACATCCTCCGGAGACCTTTGGAAGGTAATTCGGGACTTCTTAAACTCATTTCTGATTGAGGAGAGCACCAGTGTTGTTCGAATTCCTATATGGCGTCCTTCCAGAAAAGTAATGAAATGCCACTTTAAAATAGTTGCGGCTGGATGTAAGACGCTTAACGTCAGAGACCCTCCTATCGAGAACAAGCAACCGGCAGGCTATAAAAACGTATTTCGAAGTGATGCACGACCGAATATTTGCGCATGGTTGGTTCCGAGAGTAAATTCGATTCATTGGTGAGAACTGCGCGTCTGCTGACCATGACGGGGTGTATTGAAAAAGAGAAGATTAGGAGTCGAAAGTATTTACCAACAACACAGACTCCCAGAGATGAGATGAGGCACAAGGATGGAAAGAGTGAAAGACAATAGCTGTGCACCACAACGATTGCCCTCCCACGCAAACATTCGTCCATCGCTCGCCGGCTATTTGACAAAATCCACACGATAAATGTTTTTCTGTAACGGGACCAGGAATTCAGACACAAAATCTGCACGTGCAAGTAAAAAAGCTACGGTGCTACGGCACAGATCCTTGTATACAAGCGCCAGTAGCTCGCCACCAGAACCGTGTCCAGTAAATAGATGTCAAACGTTGATGCTACTCTTCTTAACATGCGACCACAACGAAAATAGTATATGTGTATATACAACGGTCATACGGAAGACGACAATGGATGGGACTGTCGAAACGAAGAGAGTTGAAGTGTTCAAAGTGCATAGGTTGGGTTAATTTGACTTCGGTTTCGCATTTCTGTACGTATGTATACATCTTCAAAGTGGAAGTACTTTGAATGATGTTGTGATTCTACCTCCTTGTAAACTTCTTTGTTTTTGATTTATTAATCACCTTCTTTTTAAATCACTTATCGTACTAGAAGAAATAACAAAATGAACGAACACGTCAAACATTAGCAATGGCTGAATGTGGAACAATTTTTCATGACCGTGTAAGAACATAGATCTATACTGTAGAGGAAGTTCTATCCAAATCTCCAAATTGTGATAACAACGAGCCTGGTTTTCGGATCCATATACATTGTAGTCGATTTGATTGAAATTAAGTTCTGTTCGATGGTACTTTTGAAACTACCCAGAGAGAGTTCAAATTTATGAATTTTTCTTAGAAGATACTCTTCTGAGAGAAATCCTTAAAACTGTTTTTAAAACAGACCCCAAATGTATGTACCACATAAATAGTCCAATCTAACTAGATCTAAGGGGATCAGATACCATAAAATTTTGTCTACATAAAAATCCATCGTGGTGTATACGCCAAGCAGGCGGTGCTCCTTACTGCTGTCACTGATTCATCACAATCCGAAGCAATAGAACTAAACATCTGGACGAGCCTTTTTATTGCATTGTAGTAGCGGCTTTGTTGATATGTAACTACGACACAGTCGCGCAACTAAGTCCTGTCAATTCGTAACATTTCGTTCTGAAGATTTTGTGATTAGAAAACCCAAAATATTATAAAATGTCGTCGAAAGCAAAAGTTTCTATTCATCTTGGCGCCTGAATTTTCAGGTTATTCGCCTTGATAACTATAGTTATTCAGTTCACTACTGTTTTCGATTAAATATTGCCTTGTAAGCTTTATCGTTGTCTTTTCATGTTCATTTTCGTACATAAAAACTGTTTAAGTCTAAACATACGCAGAAAAATACAGCTTAAATTAGCTCTTATTTTTAATTTCGGCACATTTTTCGCACTCGGTGACATGTTTTCACTAAAACCATTACAGGATCGAGCCCATGGTCTCGTTACAAAAACATGTTATATCCTGTAAATACCGCGCGCCATTTACGCACGCTTATTTGCTGCGTGGATACAGCGAAGTAAGTTCGCCTAATGTGTGGTTTGACAAAAAGATGATTTAGACCACAATAAAATTGGTTTTCGATGAGCTGACACTTTGGCAAATTTCAGCTTGTAAAGTGTTCTGAGAGAGATTCTACATTTAAGCCCAGTGACTTACATGACTAGAACTGATCAGTCGTACTAGTTAGTTGGCGCAGATTATTAAATAAATTTCGAAAACGCTACGTAAATCTGTAGAAGGCTTAAGGTAAGACTTTTTTCTTCTTATAAACACTCAGGGCTAATAAAAAACAATAGACACTTTTTTGAGCACTAGTGTCTGAAGTTCAAAACGAAAAAAGCTAAAATGAAAGAACATCTTAAAACATACAACAAAACTACTAAGCTGTAGTCGACATACCGTAATAACAACGTGCTTCATCTGAAGACTTGATATACATGATTCTGAGCCTACACTCGTTTACTCCTCACACACCAACACTTAGCCACCTTTATTTATTTCAAATGTAATTAAATTAAAAAATTAGGCGTTTGATATTATTATTGATTATTTGGTATTATCAAGTATTTTGAAGTACTTCGACCAATTTTTCTACATCGCAGGTAAAGCCGCCTCTTATTGCGGCTTGCTTGCAGGTTATCTTTATCTTTGGTGCTTTCTAAAGTACTAATATCGTTATCCCATTATCCTCATACTTTTCGTAGTTCGTACTTTCACTTTTGGCTTATCGATGCCGTCATCCTAAGTAGGTGAATCGACGAATAGAAAGAACGTAATCGTAGCGGGCATTAAGTGTACAAACCATCCGTTCTTTCGATGTTCGATGTTCCATCTCCGATGTTCCTTCTTGGGGATGATCTGGTCGTCCGCCACAACTGCGTCACTTTTGGTCTACGGTTCATGTTGTCAGTGAACGCGTCACAGCTATGCTGCGATACGGATGATGGTTCTGTTGTAGGATTATCAACAAAAGCTTCGGCGGTACTTCCTTCCTACCCACCCACCCACACCTGCCGCACAAACTATGCAAGAATGTTGTTCGTTCACATTAAGTTGCGTTCACCGCTGTACACTAGAAACCACGCTTTGCGACCATGCAAAAAGGTTGAATTATCGTAACTTCTAAGAGAAGGTAAATGAGATCTGTGTATTGTGATATTGGCCTTTTTAAATCTGGACAAAAAGGCTCGATTGACCACTTTCATAGACGCGTTTTGATAGCATTTGATACTTGGCAAAACTGAAATCCTAATATATAATTTTTTTCTTAGCGGAAGTTGTGTCTGGAGATGCCAAATTTAATAGGCTGCCTCTAAGAATTTGTGCCCACGTCTTTGTAGACGTAAAATCTTTATAATAATGAAGTAGACTTCTTTATTTAACGGTCACAGAAACTTCCTCAGAGAGTAGCTCTCATCTTTTTACTATTTTATAATTATAGACTATTCTGAATTGTGTTTTACAAATGTGTAAGTTAGAAGTGAGTTATAAGATGATCTGATAGCCAAGCTGAGAGTACGTCTATTCTTGTCTTCTTGTGAATATGGTATCACTTCTAGGACAAAATAAATCAGCGCTATTTAGATACTACGGTCACTGGAGTACGCACGAGACAGAAAACGGTCTACGTACCACTTGTACGTAGTTATCTTTGAACACATTAGATCAATTTCTTTTTTCATTTACATTATTTATTTATTTTCATTTTAGTGCATCACTTCAAGTAGGATCCTTCATGTTTGGATTCACGTATTCAGATATAAGGAGATTATCAATATAATCAATATTATCAATATCAATAAATGGAAGGAATCAATGTTAAAATTATTAAAATATGTAATCTACGATGCGAAGTCGAATAAAAAGAATTTATTGAGGCTATGTATATTAAAACACTGTCTAAATTAAATTATCAGCTATCATAGGAACACCTTTACTATGTCCAAGGGAACACAGCATTTTACAGTTAAGACCTTTTTTAGAACTCAGCCAACGGAGGAATATAGGGAGGACAATAACCTTTACTAAAGCCGTTTTTATTGCTGATCTGCAAGCGAAAAAGAAGCCATTGCTGCCGCCGGTGTGGTTATAGCTAAAATAAGAGGGGTGCGTCGTTTGTCTTATTTTCCTTCCGATTTTTTTGCACCACTCAGCTCGCTTCAACGGCTACAGCCGCCCAGGAACTGTCACTTGACTAGCAACGCGTGGTTCTATTAACAGTTAACAGCTAAAATAGCTGTGATGATTCTTATCAGACAAAATTGCTGTAGAAGCAGTGGACGAAAAGAAAAGGGACGAATCGCGATCGATCGAGCCAGCTTATTCCACCTATAGTTGAACGCAGACAAGCTGAAAGTCGGCGTGTCATTCTAAAGAACTTTAATAATATTGCGAACAACGACCACAGCGAATCCTAGGACAGGTGCAGTGTAACGAATCATTTGGATAGACTCATACAATAATAGTCGTTGTTGGCTACGATTTCATTGTAGGTAAAATTAAATCGGTAGAAATACGCTTGTTCGCCGAAGACCGAGATGTATATTAGAAGCGTGCCTCGTACAGCTTGCAATAGCGGATATTCCAAACGGCATAGTAAATAATAATAGTTCCCCTGGCGTGTCTTTTGTTTTGTCACTCAATAGGTAGCGGAGGTACACTATTTACTAGGACTAATTGTCAGCATTGGTCGCGCCAGTCGAACTGAGGGCAAATATAAACTAAATATCTATTAACGATATGCATATAAAGACAATCTAATTTCGATAACTATCTTCTCTATTCAAGGAAATATAAAAAGAGGTAAAAACTCAAACAATTGTATATTTTTTAGATTACAGGATACTGGTTGCATTTAAAAGATACAGCAGAATCAATGTTAAAGATATACCTGTTATAAGTAACGATTATATATTTATATTATATTGTAGATTTTTTAGTATAATCAAATGACCCAAATAGTTATATCCGTGAAGAACCCGGCTGAACTCTGCTCATTGATAATTCTGCACTATAGACCGGTGCCACCAGCTTGACCGGGGAAGAAGTATATCCCCTCGTTCTGCTTTTATGTACTATATTTTTATAGGGGACCCGTCAGGCTCGCAGACGTGTCTGTGTTTAGCGTGTGATTGCCATACTTGCGCACCGTAAGATCAAGCAGAATAAAAGAAGATGCAAGGTATGATCATTCTGTTACGTTCAACTGATTCCGCCCTTCGGTCACTAATAATAATAATAATAATATACATTGTTTCTTCTAAGCGACTCCTAGCTCCAGCGGTCCCATCAAGAGTTGTTATTATACTGTCAGCATTAGTCATTGCAAGCGCGAAGAGTTGAGGCAATAGTCGAGTCTACTCTGCCAATCTTCTTCCGCCACCTATAAATACCATAAGATGAAACCGAAACAGATAAAAATATTTACTTCAGGTGTTTCTGATGTAGTTACGACTCGAACGTAACGTATTTGTTACTACCTGTTAATTTTATTGCGTCTTGTTTTCCCTATCTCTGTGGAAGTACGGATACCCAGAAATAATTCGATATTGCGAACTGATAGATATTTGCAGTCAGTTGCAGCAATGTCTGATTAACTTGATAACTGCCACAGACGAAAATTATCATTTGTGTCCGGTAATGTTTTTTTATTTAATAGCATCCCATTATCCATTTGTTTCACTCATTGGGGGTATACATAAATCGTATTGAAAATTGTAATTTCATTCTAAAAGCGGTTAAAACATTTTAAATACAGTAGATAAATCATTCATTTTTATACATGCCACTATACAACATCAGTTCCACTTGCCTTTTTATGAACCAAAATCCATCTTCTGAATGACGGAGAAAAACACTTCATTCCAGTATACTCAAATGAGATTATACTCTTAATTTGCTTGCAAGATTTTCGTTGTCTCTCTCCGTTAGTACTGGCGAACTTCTATCAAAAGGTCTCTTTAGTACACGTGACCCTCTTTGCTTTGGCTAAACCATAGAATATGTTGTGGACTTTAGGCACTCTACAGAAGTATGTACATCAAAGGTCAGTTAAAGTTTATTTGTTTTGAACTGCACGCCCTGCACGAAACTTGTGTTTATTTCATACTTAAACAGTCACAGCCTAGTTCGGCCCAAGTATAGTTTACTATCATTACTTCCGACATTACTAGCATCTCTATAGGTCATCATCGATTTTCAGTTCAGCAGAATCTTAACGGCGTGATGCATCTGAGGTTGTGTGCGTTTGTATGCATGTATGTTTACCGTCTTTGTCAGTGTCTTCGGGTCTCTGTGTGCTCGAGAGTTTTTTTTGAACATGACGAAGGCGAGGCGTGTCTAGTCGTTGAACAAGCCCGAGCTTCCAGAAGAGAAGCGACCGGCACTGCACTAGAGCAGAGATGTGATGCAGTGGAAGAAACGAACGATGAATTTGCAGTTGAAGTGTTCTGCAGTGCTATGAGTGGTGGCGGTTGTATCGTTGGTCTGTTGGACCGCTCAAGGAGTTCTCCGAAAAGCGAGATCCGATGAGAAGATTAGGGTCACAGGACGGCGAAGCAGACCACAGCCACCGGGCAGAAACAGCAGCAACAAAAACCATAACAACAATAGCAACAACACCAGTATTGCCAACAAGGAAGGAAGAGCATTGACAGCGTCACCACCAACAACAACACAAACGGACATGTCAGCAACATTATGGCAATCAATCCCCCGTAGCAGAGTAAAAAGGCCATATTTTCGAAATAATCAAAGGCGGCTAGTTAACAATAAAAACATAATAATGATATTAGGCACATATACGTTGCAGGAGTTCCACTATATTAATCACTTGTAACCTATAGAAAAGGTTTTACGGCAGATAATTTTATGTCCTGAAAAATATAATGAAAGCAGGTTGACATTTAAGTTTGCTTTCTCTTGAATAAACTGAACGAATGATAGAATGACGTGCGGTTCTAGAGAGCCAGTGATCGATTGGCACCACAGCCAATATCTAAACGCATGCATTTACAATAATTTTTAGTAAATAATAGCTCTTATATCACCGTATATAATTTTGTGCCAATTATTCCTAGCTAGAGTATTTAAATCGCTGAGTTGCTACATATGTCCCTACCAAAATTTTCTGGAAGGAAACTTGCATGCCCGCATGTAACGCACGCGTGCGAAGGTGAATAATTATATTTCCAAAAGTTTATTTGCATGTTCCCAGTCGAATTTTAAACAAACAAATTGAGGTCGGACGATACAAATTCATTGAATACTTATTTATGTGAGATGTGCTCCAGCAAGGCAGTCATTTTTCTCAATAGTTTATATCACTCTACAGTTTTCCATAAACGCATGTTACAACCATTATTACATACTTTTTGATATTGAGATTTCATAGTGTTTTCTATCCATTTCCCCATCTGCTCATAGAGTTTACCTATTGAATTTCCAGTAGGAGGGAGCAGGTACGCTCACATCGAAACAGACAGCAAAACAAAAAGGATATTAGTTACAAGATCATTGGTTTTAAAGCAGCGCATAAGAGGGAAGTTGCCTCTTGTTTTACTTTTAGCTTAATTATTTCCTTAACCTTTGCTTCCCTCTCACACCTGTCTTACGAGCAACGACAAAATGTTAGCAAATCTATTTCTTTGTATTTTGAAAAAAGAGAGAAAACAAAACCGGTGGTGCAGCCTTTCAGAACGGACGCGACAGCCAAACTTCTCGAGTGGCAAGTGCTACAGAAGGATACTACTGAGAGGAAAAGAAGAACATCTTTTAAAAAGCTGCCGAGGGATAGCGCGTTCCATTGCTTGTCTAGGCGCTGTTTATTATTTGGAGTTCGTTACAGTGTTCAACATACAGTGTACAATATGACGACTGTTGTAAAACGATACACAATGTCGCATAGCAGAAGGTCGGTCTCAATAAGTGTTATAAAACGTTGGTCGGAACAAATATTTTCTCTACTTTGATGCAGAAAATGAAAGTGAATTTTAAAAAATTGAATGTTTTTACCGGTAGACTTCTTGATTTTTCACAAGATAGTAATAAATAGAGAATTAATAAACGAAGTAATTAATAACAGAAGTCCAGTATACATATATACACAAATTGTGAGACCACGTACAAACCACCCAATCTTCCTTCAAGAAATTGATTCGAAACCGAAAGCTCCATCAAAGAATGGCAATCAATACGTGCAAACACAATTTCAAACACAATCTCAGCTTTATGAGAACATATTAAAGGACAAGCTGCATCTACTGTGAATATTCACAATTGATGTTAAATGAAAATAAAATTTAGATTCTCTAAAAATCATACTGTAATATTTGGGTGATGTTAAAGCTTTTGCTTGGATTTAAAGATAACGGTGTGAAACCTAAAATATTTTTCAGGGCTGACTATCAGCCAACATTTAACGTCCCCGGTAGCACTTCTTGCATTACTCCGTAAGATGGGTCCCATATAAATGTAAATGTGCACCGGCGGGGATCAAATTCGTGCACCTACGTGTCTTCTCCGGTCCCAAGGCACACACAAACGCACCAAGCCACCGGGCTCGACAACGGTGTGGAGCCTGAAAAAAGTTCTACTGGAGAAGCATTATACGCTTCTTAAGTGCAAAATCATTGCTGATTGTCTAGTAAATTTAGCAAAAAGCTAAAATGTTAACGTAGAGAGCAAATCATAAACTCTACTTCGATATTCTTCGATATCAATGTATAAGTTGGTTTCCTGGCATAATTTTGCTAATGCACCGCATAAGAAAAGATAAATATGGTGATAAGAATAAGAATTTAAGAATAAAAAAATAGGATGACAAAAAATTTAATGTGGTGCAAAACATATGCATAATTACGAAGAACATGCAGAAGTCTGGCAAGTTATAACTTGTCAGGAAAATGTCGTCTGGTGTAACAATTCATATGATCTGACGTTTGCATATCGTATTCTAGTTTATTAATCTTCATTCTGCAAGGATCATAAATCCTGCATATGAAACGTTGCACTGACCCATGATTCGAGGAAGTAAACTAACGATTAATAAAAGAAAAATATAAGCACGCAAAACCGGTAAAATAAATACTAGTATAACTATATATACCAATGATTCTATAAATAGGCATAATACTTCACTAACATCGATCTCTCGGAATATCTTAAATGACCGGCGTCATTTTACTCCTCGTTTTTCGCTGGCATCGGCGAGGAGAAACTCCAGTACTTCAAAACGGCTGGTCTAATCAGAGAAAGCAAACTAGGTTGGGTTATTCTGACGTGGGCAATCTATCTCTGAAGGCGAGAAAAATTTGTGAGAGCAATTTGCTTAAATGGAAACAGGTCACAAGTTTTGGAAAAAACCTACACGTCACACACCAATCCAGCCATTTTTTTCTACGTTTCAGTTAGCTATCGGACTATTTCAGCAGATTCAATGTCTTTGTTGTGCTAGAATTCATTTATGATAGCAATATTGAGTGGGGGAAACAAAATTGTTTGTTAACACTAAACTGGGGGAAGCAGTTTTGGAGAAATGTTTTTATTAAAAGAATGCTGAAAGGTATCGGCAAAGGAAAAATACATGATGGCAATTTCGTTTCGTTCGATTAGTTAGAATACGTAGCGGTGCTTGCTATAATTTTGCTCGAAAATTAAAGTTAGTTCTCTCTTACACAGTTGTGAATTTTTCACAGTATGCGCAACCACGTGCACGTGCCGCCGCTAGTGTACAAGGCACACAATTCAGAATTTAGGTACTGATGGTTATATGAATACTCGAGCACTACAGTCTACAACTAAATAAAGTTTGCAAAATAATGAATAACAGAGTTCTGTCATATTTAAACTCGGCCATCTAGACTTACACAAATTTGTAGCTGAGAATGGTCCCTTTCTGCACACCTACTGTATTTTCTGATTATGCAATTAAACTATCAGCGTGGAAAAGCCTTAGAGTTTCCAAGAAAGAGGTCTTTTTAGTTATTGCGAAAAATAGTATATAATGACAATAATAGTAATTAATTAATCTAAAATCAATTTTGATACAAGTACAATTCGCCGGCGATTCGTGTTTGAGAACCATTTGGCCCAGGAGATTAGTGCACATCCTTCAGCACACATTATCAATCAGTTATTACTCTGTAAAAATCGTCACATGTTTTGTTGTGCTACTTGTCGATAAACAGCTTCTGGTTAAGCCGTACGATTCCAGCAAAAATATGCCTCGTATTCGAGGTCTGTTCCGCCCACAGTCGTAATTTCAGATCAGTCGATAGAAAGATGTTTGCAGGGAACCAACTTATCACCGCCCTATGACCAACAATTGCAAGCCCTGTCATCATCTTCGACGAAACCTCATTTCTTCGTAAAGAAAATAGGGGAACCCGAGATACGTCATCTCCCGAAGTGCCACGACAGTGGTCACAATTCTGATATGCTGCACGATTTTTCGCATAGATGCTATAACTGATAGTTTAAACACGATGATAGAAGACCCGTTTTGACTTACTGCCTCAGCTCAAGAAGATCCGTTGGACCAATAACGATGCTCCTCTATTCATGACGAGATCAATGCATCATTATCCATACAGCCTATGAATGGATGTGTGCGAGTGGGCAGCAGCATACAGCGGCAGACCACGAATGACAACACGGCGTAGCGACAACTGTATGGCTCTTTTTTAAATCGTCGAAATGCCGTTGCATCTTTATACTCTGTCGTATCGTTTTCATTCGTTTTCTTGCCAGAAAAGTGCTAGTCGTGGAACAACAGGAATAAACTGTGATCTGCACTTATTTTTCTCGTTTTATTGCCTACTTTCTCGCATAAGCATTTTTAACTTCAATGAATGTTCCCCACGTGTTGTGTAAGGTGGTATACAACCCGTAGGGTACGATTTTAAGAACAGGTTGTTTGCTTGATGATCATGTGTATAATAGGAATTATTTGCGTCACTATTGTGCGGTAGCTTTCGGTGGCTCTGAGGGCAACTTCTGGTAGATTGCGTTCCTTCATTTGAATATATTTGGCCTATTTATTAGTCTGTAGAGTTTAAAGATTATTTTAACTAATTGCTGCAGTAAATTACTGGCGTTGAACCTTCTTTGGCTGGATACAGCAGCGCTCAACTCGTGTCGTTTAAGTGCACAGTAATAGCTTGCTTGATTCGTAGTGATATTGTCTCACGTATGTTTTGAGCAGACAGAAATTCTGTCTGCTCAATACGTTAATACTGCTGATCCCTTGGCCAAATTTGGCACCTACTCGTAAGGTAGAAAACTTTTATTGGAAAAACTCTCATAGTGTAAATATGATCGCTTAACTTTGCTGGTGTCTTATTAACCATGCAAATTACGAGCTTTCGATGCTATATATGTACGAATATACTGATCTACCCCAATAGCCTGTATCTTCAAATTTCTTACGAGTGTATTGTCAACAAGAGTGCACGCAGCAGATTCGTGTTAAATTGTATTTTTCGGGTCCTTTAAGTTTAGTTTCTCTATTTTTAACTTTATACTAGTATATGATTATAGCTGAAATCGTTGAATAAATTAGAGTAATCCGCACGAAGTTAGCTCACAAACCGCTGACACTTGAGTGTCGTTTACTGTTCAACAAGTTCAAGTTACTACTCAACGCCCTTGCGTGTCTATTCGTACCATTGTTTCTGGTCAAAGATGGAAACGGTAGAACACTACAAAAGCGAAGGAATGTGTAATACTAGTATGAGTGTAAAATTGCTGAATGATTGACACAATATGAAGGATTGTCTCAACCGTTGTCGTAACGCTGCAGGCAATGTTGTTGTTATCGTCGTTTCAGCTTTTCCTCCCAATACTGAAGCAAATTCATCTTTCTCCTGCTGTTCCTATTATACAGGGCCAGCCTTTCCTAGAACCGTTGGTACAGTTGTCCTGGCCGTGTTGCTTCATTGCATTTGACAGTACAAACAGATCAAATTGATTGACAGTTGCAGCTCAACAGGCGCAGCCGCCAAACGAAGTACGAACGATTTTTTCAGTTGAGGATTCCACCAACGCGTCACGCTCTGAGAAATAAAAATATGAAACTTGATATTAATGGTTGTGTTATGAGCCCCGTTAAATAGATCTGCGATCGTCTGAGGCTTAGCCTAATTCACATTAGTAGTTCAAACACCGGAGTACTATGTTAAAGTCAATTTTGTAGGATACAAAACTAGGAAAAGCTGGAAGATAGAAAACGAGTGATTGAATTCCATGCGTAACCCGTCGGAGATGCAGTGTGAAATACTCGGGAAATATTTTCATCATTACAATGAAAAATAAACTAGACTGCTCGCCAAATCAGATCCATTAAAATATTTATCAGTAAAATTATGCAGTCGCACTTGTAAATTTTATTGGTCCATTATTCACCTTACTGTAATTGCTCACATAATGCCACTTCTACAAGGTATTTGACTTCTTACCCGAATGCATACTTGCGGCCGTAATTTTATGGTTGCAAATAATACTCAGCTACAGGTGGCACAATGGGCCCCAAACGTACACCGCAAATACCTTTATGTAAGCTCTACGCATAATTGGGCTTAATATACGCTATCAAGTTTTCTATTATCCCAAACATTAAGCACCCTGAGACAATGGTATATACATTTTTTACATACGTATCTACTTACTTGATGAGTCCGAAAATTACCTCATATTTTAAGATCTCTTTATTCAACATATTGTAAATTTGTTTAGAACCTTGGTCCATTTTGTCAAAGTGATGCTTCGAATGTAAATCAGAGATTCCATGCCTATCATGTAACCTATCTTGCTGGACTGCCGAAACTAATACCTCATTTAATCGTCACGCTCGATCGGAAACTCGATTGTACTCAAATTTCTTGTAACGCACTCAACTAATTCGCTACATGTCCTAACTGAAACGACTAGGTTTGATGCGCCAAAGCAATTGTGTATACAGGTCTCTGCTCATAGGTCTTATAGTTCCTGTAGTTAATATCACAGCTACTCATTCAGTGTCGGCAATCAACTATTTACATTACGATTGCCATAGTTACAATGTATGTGATGTTGCTCTCCAAATGCTTATAGTTTTCAACGTACAATTTAAGTATTGAAAAAAACTAGCTAATTGAAGCGAAAAAAGAAAAAAACCTATTTCAGCCTTTCGTGTAACACTTAGCACACATGGTTGTTAGCTGCAACTGCGATACTTCAATGTCTCTGAGAACGGTTTTTTTTTAAATTACATTTCAGCTTCGTGCACCTTAAAGTGCATACTTTCCATCATAATTTATCCGCTATGAAGCTAGGAAGGTATGACTTGTACACAACGAATTTAGTTTTGAAGTTACTGACTTCGCCACAACTGCACTAGCTTTGTTATTCATTTCGGCATAATCCTAATTCACATTTGTTGTAAACATTATTTCACAACATCTCGCGTTCCGCTTGTTTCTAATCGTTAGCGGTATCTAAGGTGCCGGCCGGCTTTCGGGCGATCAGTACACATGGTCCTCAACGCTTTTCAATGCTTGCCGAAAGCTACCTTTTGACTATCTACCGGATCTACACTTGCGTCCCTGCCATTTAAGGAGATGTCATTATCCCGACTTCACCTGAGCAGGCATCGTCATTTTTACTTCAACAATAACTTCCACGCGACGTTCATACTTTTAGTTCCTCTATTGCGCCGCTTTTCTAAAAATTGAACAGTCAAAAAATTTTCAGCCCAAAGTAGTTTCAGTATGCTTATTAAACCTCTTTTTTTTACAAAATGGTGGATATTTTGGATGGCTGGATAAAAAAACTATATGCTCTATAAACTCTAATACTACTAAATAAACTATAAATTTTTAGGTACTTGTAAGTTAACGTCTGTAGTCAGCCTTGGAAATCCCTTGTCGATTATCAACCAGTACACATTACGTTTATAAAAAAATACTCAAATTAACCCGATCATACCGCAGATAAAAAAGAAATTGGAAAGGATCAGCGCTGGCAAGTTTTGGTCATTTAAATTTCTCAAGAAAAATAATTTGTTCGGCGTCTCGAGTTCAATAAATTTGATACCCATTTTATGGAAGCACTGACCCATTAAAATAAAACGCATATGACAAGTGTTGGCATCATATTTTATTATGTAACAACTAAACTGTATCAACATAAAATGAGCTGCGTACTAATTCTTGAGACCATTTTATTAAGACAACATATGACAAGCAACTGCGGTGGTATGTTGAATGCATTTTGAACATCCTGCCTCGCAACAATATTCAACTGTAACAGACAAACGTTATTGAATTGAGGCTCCAGATCACTACAATATTGTATTTTTCGGCCAACTGCGAAAGGCTGTTGAAAAAAGCTGTGTCGTGAACAAACGTGCCAATCGCTGATCGTTGATGAGCAAAATGGCGAGATTCCGTGAAAAGCAGTAGTTCATTTAGGTAAATCCACTAGTGTCTGGCAAGCTCGACGCGTGCATATCCAAAATGCAAAATCACAGTTATAGTGCGGGCAGTGTCTATGTAAAAATTATAAAACGAATGCTACCAGCTTCTACTGGAAGTTTTTCCAAAGTAGGCGGTTAACTGTATGTCAACAAAAAAAAGTGTAAATAAATTTTCCACATTGCGCGTGACCTATGTATCTTCAAACGTAGAACTTCAATCGAAACTATCTGCGATGTCCTCGATCATTCACAAAACTTCGCGTATTCGATCGATGGTCGCCTCCGGTATTGTGGTTATGTAAAGTTCTAGTTTTCTAATCAAAGTTGCTTTTGAGTGATGTTTGGAACCACGTACAAGCAATGTATGTTACTTAACCATTTTGGGCTCTATGATCCAAATTTTAAAGACCGCTGTACGGGGCATTTTAAATATGAACATGGAGCAGTTTAGCGACTCAATTGGATACTTGTCAGAAAGCCAGGAACGAAATTTGGAAGTGTCGAGCTAGATGCGCTTTATCAAAGCTATCGACTTTGTGACCAATCTCTATTAACTTAGGTCCATTGTTCCTCATAGTCAGGAACAGATAACTACAAGCAACTAAACAAGGGATTTTGTTGCATCGGTTAAGGGCCTCCGTTGTACTTCTGTAACATCGTATATAGGTCAGGAACAAAGTCCAGATCATAATCAAATAGTTTAATTGTGCTCGTGTGTCGTTTGATCCCAGTACATCATCGTCTGCATTTGATTTAAACGAGACACCGTTCGGTCAAAAGCAAACATCTCCTGAAATAAGTGATAGGGGTTAGGTTTTGAAATTCAAGAGAAAAACCTGAGGTAATTGACCAATGATCCAATTATATTCAATGCACGGTGCCAATCATATTCTAAAACATAATTGTTGAACTAATATTAAAAATTTAAAGCGTTTCATTAACTTTGTTATCAAATATGCAAGTACAAAGGCCGTATCGATTTACGTGTATGCTTCAAGATTGAGACCGAGGTGGCCCGTGTCGCATTAACCATAGTTAATATAATAATAGATATATAGAAACGCTATATAGAAACGCGAAATTTTATGATATTAGATGCCTGAAACACATCGTTACTTCTACTCTGTTTTTATAGCATGATGATAAGCTAAATTGTTACATAACTAGACCTCAATGTAGCCTTTCGATTGTAAACCTGTAAAGTTATCTATAGACTATTAAAGAAAGAAGGCTATTTGAACACGGGGGTATACGGCAGTTTTTCTTTGCGTGGGCAAATTCTTTTAAACTTTTGCATTCGTGAAAGCGATGAGGAAATAATTTTCTGCAATATTCGGCGAATGATTTGATTAAAAGTATGGGCAAATACATATCGGTTCCTATAGAAAATATCGTTAACATGCGAAATATTTCTACATTTACTTCTATGTAAATATGATATATATCGATGTCGGCGAAGGAGATCGTATTTCTTAAAATGTCCCTAGATATCTGTATAGTAGCATAAAAAAGTTTCATTAAGCTTTAATGAATTCAAGCTACTACTTGTCGTATCATAGTGAATAAGTTCAGTTATTTAGAAGGCATAATTAGCAAACGGGCATACCCTCACTTAGAAAAATTATCGAAGGGAACTAGTAACTCACCTCTTCTCCTGAAAAGATTGTTCCCAAGTCTTGTGCGTTTTCAAGTCCAAGATCTGACATCAACATTCGATTTTCATCGGTTATTGCGGCCTCGTTGTTTGCTGCTGCGAATAAAACAGATGTATCCGTTTCTGCCGAACATACGACTCGAACACTAAAAAAAACAGAAATGTCAGCCGTAATTAAAACTTCTAAATAGATTCCGTTGGAAGCACAACTAACGAGCTGTTATCTTTGAAGCAGAAGGTAACTTGTCACCTGTAGAATATTGAGCGCATTTAAACCAGTCAGAGGCAACTTCAAGCAGGTCAATGTAAGTAACATCACAAAGGTGTTACACACATTTAGTATATATTCGAATACACCTGTTTAGAATACAAATGACGATATCTTGCGATGTTGGAATCCGTCATTTAAAATATCTTGTTCGTCAAATTCCAGCTCGGCAAGCAAGTAGGAAAACAATACGCAACCTTTTTCTGAGAATCTACAATACTTTCAAATCTCCTGCGCAACTTACTGGTGATCGTAAAGCGTATCGATAAGCGTGATAAACCGCCGGGCCTGGCTTTTTTGCGTAATTGTTAGTTGAGGGATATCACGAATAAATATTGTGTGGAATACCTGAAATATTTTCGGTCAAAGGTTTCGTCAGTAAATATAAAAAGTTTTACGGGTATGGATATTGATATGTTAGATATAGCATGTTTACTGTTACTTCGAAACGGCCAAAGTAATATCAGCACATCGCCTCAAATCTAACATGACAAAGTCAATGCATGTACATCCATTGCTTCGGTTGTCATGTGGCATCATAAGAGAACAAAATCACATCATTCAATCAAAAAGAAATTCCGTGTATGAGATTTATATAGACATGTTTAGGTTTAACAAATGAAACCCAAGACTTCATTTCTGAGAGAGCCATTTGCCAGCAACCTGATATCAATGAGCCAATGCCGTGGGTAATACGCTGGAGAAACTACTGCACTTCACCTGGCTCAAAAACACATAATCGACAGCTCCCAGAGGTCGATCACAAAGCTCATTAAATGTGGCATCCAGAACTTGACCGCAACATTTTCTGAAAAAATTATACATTATCGACAAAAAAAAAAGAAATTTATGACTACGAAATATTTTGATTTACAAGCATTCTCCGAGCGTGATGTACCTTGTTTGAGACAGCGTTATTGCGTCCATTCCAAGGAATAATAATCTAAAAACAAAATGATGTTTGTGTTAAAATTACCTGAATATGACGTGTCGCCCTTTGATTATCATGGTTCTTGGTCTTACTGTATCATTTTCCTGCGAACAAATGACCTTCATGAGGCGATCTAACTCGGCGTCTGCATCGCATTTTCCTTTCCTATAACAGAAAAAATGGTAAATTTTTTCATTTGTGTGTTCATGGGTTCTTTAAGGGCATACGCCAAATGCTTCTTGGCTTCAACGTTTTTGCATTGGATCCAAATGACGAACATCACAGAACGGGTGAGCCTAAAAAGCCCAAGTTATAGATTTTGAATCATACAAATATCGATTATTTGTAAATAGATGTTTTTATTGTATTGTTCGGTGCCTTCTAATTGCATTTAACGAGTGATAAAAAAATAAAAATAAGAAAAATAAAACTACGACTAGGTCGAAAGCGTGTTATGTATCGCTCCCGGAATTCTGCGATGCCGTAGTGGTGAAACGGGTGCTTATCCCGCATGAAGATTGAGTTTGAATCCTCGCCGACACAAAAATGTTTTAAATATAGATTCAAACATAGCGATTCAAACTACTAAAAATAACAAGGTATTTGTCAAACAAGCGTTACATCAGGGATCTGAAATAGAGATGTAAAAAGTTTATATTTCTCAAAGCAGTTCCGTACTGACGTACAACCTACACGAAATAAAACGGTCGGTCGGAGCTGTTTCCACTGTTTTTTGAGCGATAGTCAATTCCAGAGTCGAGTGCTACAGAGCGACAGTTCTCTTTTAGTATACCGATGAACGGTACAAAGTTACACCGCTGCAAACCGTTTTTGTATAAATCTGCAAACATATGAATCGTATAATTCAAGTTAAGGTGGTATTTTGTCTTAAGTATTTGATAAGAAACCTTCTAGTGTTGCTATCGCTAAAAACAGAAGGCCGTACCACAAAAAATTGCAGACCAATTTTCATACAATGAAATAGGTATATGATCGTTAAGAGAAGCAGCGAGGCTTTAGCGACTAACTGAATAATAACGTCAAAAGAAATTACCAAAATGCTGCTTTCTGTTAGGCTTTGGTTGCTTTTATTTAGTCTTGATATAGATCTTGGAACAACTTGTCGGATAACTCTATGCTAAGGTAAATCAGTTACAGGCTTACCATCCGGCGGCCGGTTACTTGTAGCAACGAGAATGGTTCCATTTCGGAAAATATGATCAAACAGCCTTTTTAGAATCATCGCATCTGCAATGTCTGTCACCTACCACAATGAAATCGAAGGTAAAAATAACGTTAATATAAATACATACAGTTTGTAATATAGCGTTTTAGCTCAGCATCGGCATATACGGCTAAGGTAGTGAATACAATTCTATTTAAATATAAGCGTACGACGTCTTTGGCTCTACATGTCAAGAACGAACATAAAAGTATTAATACTAGAGGACAGAATACAACTAATTTGAAGCACGAAATAGTCAAGTACCGGTTTTTACTCAAGCTCGTCCCCTTCTAGTACCCAGCCATAATCATATCGGAATCGAAAAAACTCGCAGACAGCGCCTATTTCCATAATTTCCAAATTAAATTGAATTCCACGGCGAATGAGAAACATAATTCATCACAAATGCTTTATCACATGTGTTGCTGGAAGTATCCTTTGACCCAAGGAACAGTTTCATCTCAAGTAGCCATACCTTAGAAAATTGTTTCAGCCATTGATATTGATTACCTGAAATTCATCGAGACAAATGACGGTATTTTTTTTGGAGATCTGCGCGGCAATCGGTGGTATTGGATCATACGAGGCGTCTCTTCGATCGACCTGACTCACCTATATTAACGCGCGAGAAAATCTTCCATTACTGTCAACAAAATCTTTAGTAGTTCTACCATCTACATTTGTCGGCCTAGTAATCGCAAGAGTTGATAAAATGCTCGGCTTAAAATATGTAACGTTGCAAAGAGACCTTTTACGAAGACCCGTAGGGCTTTGCAAACAGTTTGCCTTCGCGCAGACAGTTTAACTACGTTTAAGATTTTTATTTGTCTTGAATCCACGATGGAACGGGAACACCAACCGTGAGTGCAGAAAAAAGCAATGCTTTTGATGCTCTGATTAATCTTCAGGATTGAAGAAGTTAGGCTGAATTTTCCAATCTCCTCATTTATCCCATACCTTTTCTATCAATTTAAGCCTTTTATTCGCTCCACAACGAAAAGCTCAATATTGCTATTGATATTCTCACCAATAACAATTAATTTTATATACTATATTGGATAACGCATGGAAATAGGGCCTGTGGATAATGGCGAATAGTAAATAATAGAACCTTTTTCCATTCGTGAATTCGGTGATGTACATCGAGCATAAATGGATGAAAATGCTGTCTTTGCTTTTGAGGCGGGTTCGTTAAGCAATCGTAGAAGAGGTCCATCAGCATTGTTTTGCCTGCAATGCCAAACAAATGGCAATTTATCATCATATTTATTAGAAGTAGTGCTATATGGCATAAATTCTTAGGCAGATACCCAAATTGTGTGTGATATATATATATATGTATATATATATATATATATATACGCGCATTTTCGCATTTCTTTTAAACAGCGTTTACGGAAATGCTCAATGTTTCGATCTTTAAGGCACGGTTACTTGCGTTGAAAAAAGAGGGCTGCCTCCGATAATGCTGCAAAGAAGCAGATCGAGTGGACATTGGAATCGGGTAAATCGGATGCGGACATCGGAATGACCTTAGATCTACTATTTACAAGGTTTGCCTTTGTGTGAAGTACGTGTACTTCCTGAATAATTGAGACTTCTAAGTGCACTCTTTCAGGATGATACTATTTGGGCATTGCTTGGTATATGCTTAGGAAGAACCTCGTTCATATTGGTATTTCTTCGCTTTTGATATCTGTTCTAGTTCCTTTACCATGAGATCGTCAACTTCAGCTGCCCATACGATTCATCTGCGTTAAGTCCCAGTTTTGGAACTTGAGACTTTATATTTATTTGGTGAGATCTGCAAAGAAACTCCATTTGCTACTCAACATGTCCCTCTCCTTTTCAGAATTTCCATAAACGTGGCTTTCTGTACAAATTGGGAGTCCAGGCCAAAGTTCTCAACGAGGGCGATGTAACATTCGTTTCAAGGAGAACTAGGCTGCACTTCTAAACGATACACTGAGGGCATAATTAAAGCCGAACTGCTATCAGCCGCTGGCATCAGAATGGCCAAGGACAAGGGTCCGGCTGGAGGGAGTCCCTTCGGCAGCTATGGGAGCTAGCTTGGTGACGCCAACGTGCTCGCGGGCTAGCGTTCCATATCTGTCAGTGTGGCAATAAAGTCGACACCCTAAAAGAGAAGGTGACCCATTGTCCCGTTCTTGTATGCTGATTGGTTTCGAGACGAAACACAGAAACGATAGCCGTCATCCGAACAGGGTCACCCTAAGCGGACCTAAGTCGTTATTCTCCTTCGGTGTGGCATTCTCCTTTTTATCCTTTCAAGAAAACCGCATTCCAATTAGTTCACAACACAACGACACGAGAAAGGCTAGAATGTAATATGAGTTTGTGCAATAATGCGAATAATTATGGCAGTTTGAAAATAAAAATAATGACAAAGTAACGCTGACAAATATCTCAAAATTAGAAACGTAGTATAATGCTAAAACCAATAACGAAGCCATTTAGTTTCTTTAAGAATAAAAAAGCCTTAATCTCAGATTGCTCCCTACAATTATGTAGAAAGTATTTTATATCCGAACTTAAATGTCAATTTCTATTTTATTTATTAAACAAACTTCTTCCTTAAACTTAGATAAAATATAAATGTATAAATAACTTGACTCTCACCTCTACCCACAGCACCATATATGTAGACTCCCTTTGGTTTAATAATTTCTTTTTTAAACCAATTAGAGAAAATTGTCTTCGGCTGAGCCTCGTATGATCTGTAATACAAAATAGTAGAAAAACACAGCAAAATTAAACGTGTGTAATTTTTAACAAACTATTAGCTTGATAAACATGCACATACGGAATGTGACAGCTCACATAAATCCATGGAGTTCAACAAATTTGACTAAGCTGGCTAAGCTGAGAAAGCAACAGACGAATCGGTGCGTGTATATACATACCTTTTTTACATACACACATTTTCAAAATCTGTAAGCTGATATATTATACCGACTTTTTCCATGTACACCCAATGTAAAGCCGCGCGGTCCAAAACAGAACTAAAAACATAAAAGCCCGATATATATATATATATATATATATATATATATATTTTTTTTTTTTAGAGCTGATCG
>MNPL01003002.1:48499-84250 GCA_002081605.1 Tropilaelaps mercedesae
GTAGCGTTTTTTGCACTAATTCTTAAGACGGATTCGATAAATATAAATGTGCCACAGCGGGGAGTGAATGCGTGCACCCACATGTTTCTTTTGGTCGCAAGGCGCACACAAATACACAAACCCACCGAGCTCTATTGTCAAAAGCCCTGTGTAAACCAGACCGTGCAACCCACCGAATCCTGATAAAAATCTTTAAAAGTTATAGAAAAATAAGGTTAAACTTCACATTTATAGGTTTTTGAAGATGTAAGGTTTGGCACAGTGCAGTACACTAGTAGAGGCGTTACCGAAGTTGGTCCTGTAATTCTTGAAGAACCTGGGCCACGCGTAGCTGGTTTTCGTCATTGTCGATTTTTCCTTTTTTTACTCGATCAAGATATTTGGTCAACACTCCGCCTAAAAATTCAATCATGAGACACGCGTATTTAAGTCGAAAGATAGTCCATGTTGATAATAAATTTTGTTCCATTAATCATAACTTATTGCTTAGTAGGAGATTAGTAGATATCCAATTAAGTGAAATACCTCGGTAGTTGACACTTACCGATTTATTTTATATACATATTGATGGGAGTACGCGAAAAATCAGGATATGCTCATATTCAGTACAACGAATGCGCTTTCGAACATAGAGCCGTATAGGCTTATCACCTTATATTGCTTTTTAACTTATTCCTGGATAACCTACTTCATGAATCGTTTACAAAGAGATGTTTCTTTCTGACTTGGTATGATTATCATTAGGTCACTTGTCTGTCTGGTGTGCTTTATTCAACTGATAAATACGTCCAAGCTAAAACAAAGTTCCCAAAAGCACTGTTATGCCAAAAACAACAGCTATATCTGTTACTATTCTGTTCATTATTCTGTTCAATTCTTTTTCTATTTTAACCGCGTAACTTAATTATTCATCTTTTGCATGTTCCACCTGCAAGGTCTATAATGTTTATAAATTAAACCTAGCGTGATCTTTAAACACTTAATGTGTCCTTCATCAATTAAAATGGTCCTAAACAAATTTATGGGCAAAATTTTTCTCAATAAATTCATAAATACGTGAATTGAATATATATATATATATATATATATATATAGACGAATGTTGTGTGCAATATTCCACGTCACCCGTTGAATGGAGCTACAATACGAGATTTCGATTTACAACGGTGCCAGAGAGCATAAATAAAATAACGATAGACCGTCCCAGTGCCTGATATAACCTTATTTCCAGATTCTTTTGGTAAGTAATTTGTAAAAGCTTTTTTCATAGATTACTAAGCTTTCTATCATTGATTCATCCAAATTGCTATTAAACGTATTGGTGTTTGCGGTGTTGGCCCTCAAGAATTAATATAATCCGCAAAACAAGAAAATGCAAGAACAAGCTTGGTTCAGTGCTGTGCCTGGCTAGTCATAACAGTTTTCGAGACTACAAATGTTTCTCGCGGATGACCGAAGTCAGCTGATCAACAATCGTGACGTTCGAGGTTATCGGTGCCTGGTTACGCTTATCGTAGTATTCGTGAAGACAGTTTATGGGGTGTCAACTTAACTTAGTGGGTATGCCCATCCATCCTACTACGAATCTCCCTCGGGTCGGAGTTCAAAAGATAGTCGGACGTATGTTAAAGTTAGCCTGGCAACAGTGGTTTGGGGAGAGTTTCGCGTTCATTTGTTTACCACATAAAATAATTTATATGGCAGCGTGCTTATTTTTATATGTGGTACACATATAGCTTTCATAATCTTATACACCACCAAGTGATTTAATAATTTAGAGCGAGCTGCATAGTACGGCCTAGACCTGCCCCTATAGACTAGGGAACAAATAGCAAATCATATACACAAAAATAATAAAGCAAAAATTATATAAACAAGATCCCTCCTTTTACATTTGATCTAGCCAAGCAGTACAAACGTGTCCCCTTACCCCTAGTGGATTTCTGTGTGGTGCTATACAGACGGACGGGTACTCTTAATTGCGTTTGCACTGCCATATCTAATAACAGCTTATTTTCTTATATCGAAAAATCCGTATTTGCTATCTAGTCAGATCACAACAATTTGATTCTTGTGTTAAACAACTGAACAAATCTCACGGTCAGAAAATTCGAACATTTCGTTCTACTAATGCTGAATGAATGTATTTGCGCTTTCAACGGCGTGCGATTGTGGCTGAGAAAGGGAGCCGTGCAAAAGAGAAACACCCTATTAGAGCTCCCAAGCTGGCGTTAGAGTTGAACTTAAAATCTAATGGATTTTAATATTTATCGCATTTATTGAACGCCCGACAGTATCGCCAAATAAACAAGGAATATGTAGCATTACGATTGATCAAATTTGTTATACTGAATTGGAATTCTCTAGTAGGTTGTGTAAACCAAATTGGGACTGTACTCGATTTTGTGAATAGTGTTTTCAATCGATACACAAATGCGCATTTAATTTAGTGAAGCTGGGGTAAGCTTTCATTGGTCATAACGCGCCGGAAACTTGAAAGAGTTTTGAATCGGGATACTAAAGCAAATTTTTTAAGGATCCGTTCCGGTTGAAGCTTTAGTCTAATTAAGAATTGTCTGAAATATAATTATGAGATAAGCGGAAAGCAATACAACAAAAAATGTATATATGATCGTAATAAAAGGTGCGTTGTTAAACCAGCAAAAGAAATGTCGAATGCTTAAGAAATTAGAAAGATAAGTTTACGAGTGTGCAGTACATATATAGAGGAAATATAGAAATCGACGCGAATTTATAAAAACTCTTGACTAATCGAAGCTGTTCGCACTGTAGAGCAGGTACTAAAAATGAATGTATAATTAGCAATTTTAAAGCTGCTCTCTGCTAGTGTCCTTCAAGGCACATATGGTTTGCACTAAACCACGACCTCTTGCGATATGGAATCGATCAATACTTGAGCAAGCATATAGAGAAACTGTCAGTGTGTTTTTTAAGAATAATAATGTGACTGATACACTCACCAAGACCGAAAGTTTTCATTCATCATGCGAAAAGGAGTATAATATCAGCAGACTCGATGACATTGTGCAGACAAAACTTTTCCGCCTTAAACTATTAGAAGCGGATTGTAGTTGTTGGTAGACGTCGTCTAGATATCGTAGAAAAAGTTTTTCTATGATAAACAAACGACTGACAGAAAGCCAGCTAGCCGCAGACCTTAACGTCATTAAAAGGTTGTCTCACAACAATACTATATTATGTATAAGTGCATTATTATGTTTCGCTCGCTGTAAGGGCTAATTAATTTCACCGTTTCTATTAGTTTCACCGTTGGCTTAACTATTCAATAAACGCTTGAGCGGATTCCTTACCTGACGCCTTTGTCCCGAGTGCTACGCGGCCATCTCAGTGAGTCAACCTGTCGGCCTAACAATTTACAAATATCGAGACGATCGCCTTGTTCAAATTAAGGGGCGTTTTCGAAAGTTGTTGTCAACAATGCTATTTATGTAAGCAGCAGACAGGATTACAATATTTACTCGTCTAGAAGGTTTAGATCGTCTTTTACCTGAATGACCATGCCATGTGGTTGAATAACTATGTCACAAACAAGACCAAGATATCTGCATTTTCTTGAGAAGCGCAATATTACGGGCGACCGGATAAAAAAGCAATCCAAAGAGTACGAAGAATGTACAAAAATTCTATCAGTAAACTGTTATCCGAATAGAGAATTTTTTTTCAGTAGACACATATGAATGAAAAGGTTGCTGACATTATGCTCCAGTTAAAATAAGGTCCTCCCGCATGTAAAAACTGTATCAGGGTCTCGACTCCCAATATAGCCCCCTCATCTTAGGTTCTAGATTCTGTATTATAGGCCTCTTAGCTTTCTTCTGATACCTAATCTTGAATACCTAATATTCAAGCCATTTTTCTCTGAACCTTTTTTCATTGACCGCGTTCCAATGTGATAGAACTGCTTTCCGTACCATTAGGGATCTTTAAAGGAATTTATCTATGATTGCACCTTGCGACTCGTAATTTAAACGGCTTAGTGCGTAAAGTTACTATGATTTGATGGCAAGCTATAAAGTAAAATGTAACAAATCATTCTTAACAAATTACTTTTTAACAAATGTTGAGAAGTAAGAACATTGTGAAAATATGAAATATAATATGCATTAACAGTGGGGAAAATATAAACGTAACGAAAGTAGGCACATTTGTGCATTACTTAAGTGGTGTATACACTTCTAGATCGAAATCCTTAGCAGAACGTAGGCTGTTCTGAGCATTTCAAAATAACTTTTCAGAAGGATGTATCGTGGCCGAGATTATTTATTAAACAGACAGTTTATAAATGGGGATATTTTACAGCGTATATTATATGTTATAAAAACAATAAATGGCCATAACCGCCTCTGTGTATAAGCAGTAGAAAGGCTATGCAATTCGAATAGAGTGTCTTCATGACATTTCTTTAAACCGATAGGTGGGGCTTATCCAATAGTCCTTTTCTAATTACTTGGCTTTATTGTCTGTTGCCCCTTTTATGTCAGAGATTTCAAGGATTTTGAATTGCCGAAAATAAATGGCATAATATGAACCCTAGTAAATAAAGATTGTCAACATAGAATGCCTGTGTCCAACCGTTGATCGGGAATATACTGCGCTACATACAAGGTGCGTTCAGCAAAGAAAAAGTGTTTCTGGGAACTATTCGCCCAGAACGCACCACATCGAGAAAGAGAAATAGGTTCTATCAGTCACAAATCGGCCCTGCGGGCCGTCTAAAAGGGCGGGTCAAGCTATCAGATGGAGAGGAATCGGTGCATACGAAAAGAAAGCAGACCGAGCGGAGAAAGGGTTTTCCGTTTGAGCAGCCGTTTGAAAACCTTTGTCTGTATATATATATATAGATATATATATATATATATTCGTCGTATATTATGCTTATTCTTTGGCATCAGCAGTACAAGCAGCAGTATCCGTATTAAACGTGAAAAATAACGCGTTAGGCTGTTTTGCGGCGTCTGTGATCGAATAAGTATCAACGGCTAACGGTTCAGCAGAGGAATAACGGACAGCGCACAGATGGTCAACAATAGACAGGTATTGTGGCCACTTATTTACTAGAGACAGAAAATGTGGGAATCATTCTCTCCGGATAATTCGTTTGGATCTGGCAGTTATTGTGGATGTGTGCGAATCAATTACAGGCAATATCGGTGTTAGCGGTTGCGGTGATGCAACTGGCGAAAACAGACTGTTCTTTTCTGAATGACAATGTGTCATTTTTTGTGTAGTTTTTCGCACTGTTATCTTTTGGCAGATGGTAAGCTCTTATTGGCAAGCACAGTTGATATTTTCTTTTTTATTGCTCGATAATAGCCTGAAGAATTTGCGTAATTGATGATTAATAGGCATTCGCTAGTAACCTTTTTTCTCCATAAACAACTTTCAAACGAAGTAATACATAAAAATAGGTGAATATACGATTTCGTATTTTCCAACATTAGTTACATAATGTTTTGCATTCTTAGATCGTTAACAACATATTTACTGACAGATACACAGCTACCTATAATATTTATTTTTCTTCCAAGAGCTCTCAAGATAAATGCGCGCTAATATCCTAATATTCGTATAATATGGTATTTTCCTTATATCAAAGTATTTGTATTTTTATTTTCGTTTGGACTTCTTTTCTACAGTTTTATAATGAACCATTTTCTAAAACGGTACCCGTGCGAGTTCCTGTTTAGTGATTTGAATTACCAGTAGATAGAACAATTTTTATTTAAAAGAATTTTGACCCCATCTAATCAAATCCAATTCGCTTGCGAATTAAATTTGAGTTGCGCGCATTACTATTACGTCATCCTTGAAAAGGATGATTACTATGATTAGGTTTTATACCTTTTATTAATTATCTTTCTATGTCAAATTATTAATAGCGATATGGATCTAAAATCGTGTCTTTCAGCACAATAGGTTGGTAGAAAGTCATTTAATACGTTTCTTTGACAGCAGTAGTATACTTTCTGGGCGCTGTTTATTTCGAATTTGGGCTAGTTAGAATTTACATTTGTAATTCGCATCAATTCAGAATCACATTAAAGTCGTCCAATTACCAAGCATCGATATTATTGTATTGAATAGCATTACAACTGCTTCTATTGTATTGTTTCAAACAAATTTTATCAGAAACGCCATTTGGCAATTAAATTCTATTAACGAGGTACATGGTGAGCAATTTAACCTGTATCATCTATGACTTAGGTCTCATGCTTGCTTAGGTAAACGGCTGTAATGGTTTTTTCTCGCTCTAGTTGTTTCGCTTAAACTGAGCACCGTTCACATAGGCTAACCCAAGTATATGCAAATTTACATATTGATGCAGCATTCGATTTTATGACAAAGCAACTAAGGAGGAAGGCAGCTAACTTGATTGACGAAGTCAGAAGTATGGGCGTTAAGCTCTATCGATGATAGTACTCGCGTTTCTATAACTTGCAGTTCCATAAAACCCTTAGAATATTTTAAACAATATTATAATTTTAAACGCATTATAATAGGGCTCATAAATAGCGATTTAACAAAATTGAAATCAGTGTTATAAAATAACTGACTTGACAATGCATTTGTAGTAGTTTTGATCGACATTTCGGATCAACAAGCCGCACGCTTCTTGGTAATACTGACCTTTTTGTGTGCAGGTCATTTTCGCTAGAATCGGGATCGTTCTACTTGGAGGGAGTTTCTTTACTATTTTTACCATCGGCATTCTTCATCAGTGACTGGCGTTTACTTCCGGTGTCACGATAAAGGCCTCAAAAGGTAGAACAAAAACCACTCCACAACTGCTACACAAAAACCGTAAAAAACGGATAGCATGCAGTTGAAGGTTTTCGGAACTAGCTTATAGGCATGTACTAAGTTCTTAAAATATACCGGGAGCGCAAAAGTCAGCCTACGCATGGAGAAAAAGTAAACTTACAATTGATGTATGAGAAGTTTAAGGGATAGACACTCGGTTTTTCGTACTACACTCGACAAGAAGTTACTATTTAATTAAGGGGTGATATCTGGCGAGGCTTTTGGATTCAATTGCACCTCTCCACCTATTAGCTATTTCCTGGCCTATAAATGGACGCACCGCGACGGCGTAGTGCGCAGGCGTCTCGTCCTCTTGGAAATAAAAGGTGCCTTTATCGTGCTGCCTTTTTGGTGTCGCCAGATCGACATTTGTTGATCGACGAACGTGTTGTCTGACTGGCTCGTAAAAATAAATAAACCTAAACACGCTTCTAGATAAATTCCACCCACAGTGTAAATGCAAATTGATTCGTTTCCCTTTTTGAGCTTACAGAAGAACTTTTTGATCAGTAGCAAATACTGTTGCGGCGGTTTACAAAACCCGAGAGTTTAAAGTGAGCTTCGTTAGACTAAGCATTTTTTAAGAGTGTCCCTTTGCTTTTGCTCTTTATGTGAAATTACCTTGCAAAAACGTAAAGGAAGATTCGGATTATTTTTTAACAATTTATGAAAAATCAGTATGCGGTTTAACGATTCTCGGCAGATGTCCACTTACAGAGAAACTTTAAGGTATTGAGGCGCTCCATGAACACTCGCTACAGTTGGGCAGAAAAGAGATAATCGAACTTAATCAGCAAAACTGATTATTCCTTATGTACATTTAATTATCGCGACTTCCTTAGCTCTGACAAGAATCTGCTGAATTAGCAAAGAGCAGCGATCCTTAGTAACATTTGCCTGCTGGTTTCTTATTTTTACTGGGCAGATAGATGCTTACTAAAGTTATACATAGTTAAACAACACCATATCAACCACACACTTACACGTGTGTACACATTTGCATAACGTTTAAATCGTTTGAGGTGAACTGTATCGTATTGTCTATACGTATATGCTAGGCAAAAACAACACGCGAATTTGACAACAAATATTCGTCAGCGTAATAGTACATGCTTTATGGCTTTTTTACGAACCGCTAGAGACGATTTGACGAAAATATAATTACCACTTCCGATAAGCAACCGTTCTTAATCCAATACAAGACCCATGTTGTTGGCATTGTAACAGGGTATCAATACATTCAAGAGCAACGTTTCCTATTAACTCCCCTCCGTATTGACGTTGGTATGCATTTCCTATTTAGGCCCACGAAGAACAAAATTCAGTAACTAATGGCAGCCAGCGAAAGGATGACTAAGTTTACGACAACAAGATTGCATCAGCGACTCAAAAGCCAACATTAGTAACAGCGACAAAAATAAAAGGAGCAATATAACAGCAACAAGCACGATTACACGATCCCGTTACAAGTAGTTACAGCTGCACACAAAGAAAGTCGTTAAACAGAACTGCTCACTTTAGTAATTTTGCAATGACAAAGTCTCCAAAGAAAATGAACGGCCAAACGTTCAAGTTTGGCCGTTCATTTTCTTCGTTAACTGCAGATCCTCTCAGACAGAGGCCAAAAGCCGTAGTATATGTCGCGCAATTGAAACATTAGTTTCCCCCCATAATGGATAGTAGCGGCCAAGCGTCAGCCGACGCGTGGGTTCTGATCACTGCCTGCAACGCCACCGAAAAGGTGAATCTGGACGAACTTGGTTTAGAAGACTGCGGAAATGTTCATGTTTTGTCTGCCCTTATGCGTATCGTTAGCTGCTTCCTCCATATGAACCACTAAAGCCAAGCGTTTGATATGGACGCAAGCAGAACCGATTTAGCATAATCGACGGCCTTCCACGTAAAAACATGGAACCCCCGGCAAAAAGATTAAAGGAAAGGATCGTTAGCCGACCATGCGACATAGCACAGCGGTTATTGAGTTTGCACGCGCAAGTGCTCGGTTAACGTCCTCACTCTCAACGATGGGAACCTAGAGTCCACAACGTTCGCCTAGCGCTTAAACATATTACCGCTAGAAGACAGTATCAGGGTCAGAATAAGCAAGTCGAAAAACATACAAGCTGACGCAGTGCTTTCTACTGAAATAAATTGAAGGAGCAGCACAGAAAACAGATGTTTCTACAAAATATGAGTCCCTTCGACAAAATGATAAGTCAGTAGAGGTGTGATAGCTTTTCGTTAACAGTGTGTGCGCGTTTTTGGCATTGTCGTCTATTCCGCTACGAAATAGATTAAAGAAAAATTTTTGACTGCCTAAAAAATATCTTATCTAAGATATCTGATTTCATCATCTTTCCACAGGACTGGTATTATGGACATCGTTTCAGTGACACATGACCCAAATGAGTAGAAAGGGCTGTTTGGCTTAAATTATTGTTCTAGCAGGATCGATACAATGATTGGATAAAATGGCGTCTTTGCTCTCATTGGTATGTGCATCGATTGTGATAGTTAGCTTTGCCAATCTTTTGTCGCCTCTTCAAGCCAGGATGTGTCCGCCTCAATGCAGGTGCACGTAAGTACTAAACTGCTTCAAAAAGCTTTCATTGGTAGAAGAGAGTTGAAGGATATATTTATTAAAATAAGCTACATAAATAAGTGGATCCGATTTACCATAATAAATTTCACATTGACCAGTAACACACTTGAGCATAATCAGGGCCGATAGCAGTGCATTTAACAATGTGCATCTTTGACATTGAGTCAAACATTCCGTCAAATGCAATTATTCGACACTTCGTGTTCTCCCTCTTCCTTTTAATCACTTTCTTTTCATTAAGATGTAAACCTTTGTTACGATAGGCGTAGTGATGAATTTTCAGTAAATAATTCATCAGTATTGAAATACACTCTAGCCTGCATGGCTGTTGTTGGAAGGGCGTTTTCTCCATACGAAAGCTTTGGCGACAACAACAGTGGCAGGGAATACGGATGAATTCTTTAAAATAACGCATTTATAAATTAATTTAATTTCATTCCGTAAGTTTCACTCATGCTATAAATCTTCTCAGCAGTGCACTATTAAATGTGTTTAGTTGCGTAGACCAGTAAGTGAGACGCGCAACCCAAGTAGGTGAAAAATATACATAATTCGTGTAAATCAGTACAACGAGACTCTCATTCTGCGAGCAGGTCGGTTCTATAGTTAGGCTGCGCTTAACATATACAGTTGTAATTGACATATGTAGTGTTATTTTTCAACTTTTTAATGGAAAACCATGTTGTTTTATTACATAAATGTATGGTCTCATTTCAGGTCGTCTGAAACGCTATGTTCATGCCAACAAAGTGATAGCTTCCTATTGACTGAAATTCCTTTAAATCATCTTATAATAACGATTTCCAACTGCAAACAGGTAAACTTTTGACAAAACATAAAGAATTCGATTCTTGGCTCTGTAGGCGTTGTTCCAGTTCTGTTAATAAACTAAATTTGAATTCGGATCTAAATCTATTCTCGTGTATGCTCATCGATTATATTTGAGTTAACACAATATCGCATACTCGAGTGACAATTCTTTTCTTGAGACGTTTCAAAAGTTGGTATCAAGCCAACGCATCTGCTTGAACATTTTAAGACTTCTAGGTTATGCTTAATAAGATGCTAAACGGGGTAATGTCGTTTTATTAGAGATCTTTACAAGAGAGATTTATTGAGCCTAATGCGCAAGTTTGATGGTACATATGACTAGATAGGCAATCTTTTTGATATTATAGATCAAATACTTCGATTTGTTTTGAAACATTGACGTGCTTGAAACAGGTGGGCATTCGCGGGAACCCTTTTAACGGCCTACGCCTCGATCGAGTCGTCATTCAGGATTCATTCAACGTACATATTACAGATATTAATTTCCTTGGTATGTTAATAGACCCAGTCGATCGTGGAGAATTAATAATCTTACGACTGTATCGTTAATTGTCACCTTAAAAGCTACGGTGTCACTCGCATTATTAGACACTTAAATAACCTGACTAGATTGATGTAAATTAGATCAACAATTGTCATGACGCAAGTCTAATATCTTGAGCGCTCAAAGCTGTTCGCCTGCTTAACGGTTATATTCGATGTGCTGGTTCAAAGTGGTGCTCTCAAATAACGCTGAAACGGCTTGAAAATAAACTTTATTGAGAGATCCTTGAAGTAAATGAAACGTGTTACGTCGTTTCACTTCTGTTGTGCTGGAATCGTCATTATATTGTGCGTGAGAGACTTAATTCTAAATTTATTTACAGGCGTGAGATCAATTCGACGCGTGAAATTCTCCAATATCGCACATCTCACCTTAGGGTCGCTGTATAGCTTAAAGGCTGATATTTTCGAGATGACTAATATCACAACTGAACAGTTCGACAAAAACGTTATTCCAGGTGTATAAAAATACAATTCATGTATCTAAAGCAATCGAATCGTTTGTACACAATAGTTATATTACATTAAAACGTCCCAAAAGAAATGTCCGTAAATTACAGTTCATTCAAAGCAGATAACTGTAAAATTAAGATTAAGTTTTAGTTCTATGAATGGACAGAGTTTTTGTACTTACAGATTTATTAAATAAGTTAGTATAGTCCATATTGATTTGTACAGAGCTCTACTCTTTGGCTTATTCTGTTTATAAAATAACTGTTTATCTATGTTTGTATACCATAAGCGATTGATTAATAGCTCTTGGAATTAATGATTCAAATAAGCATACTTTTCTAGCTTTCACGATGTTAAACATTGCGTTTATTACCTACATTTTCGTTTTACTACATTTCGAATTTCAATAGCTACAAACAAAGGTGCATTTAATACAGACTTCAATTATATTCGAACATATTTCGAAAAAACCATGGAAACGAGCAGCGCATTTACAATAATCGTAGATCCTCACACCTCCGATTTTTTACTGTAGCACTCATGCTTAACCTCTCTTGAAGTAAGGTGTTTATCGTTAATTCCTAGTAAATGTGTGTTAAACCACACAACTGAAATTAATCCGTGGCAGTAGCTCCTGCTGCTTAACAAATTGAGTCTTATTTTTTACACAAATAGATTAAAGAGTTGCAATGGCGTTTACGTTAAGGCCAAATCAATTCGTATATACACTGAGACGCCAAGTGTGTAAAGTGGTAGAACTTTTCGATTGCTTGTTAATGGTCATCATCGATGAGAGTCATTAAAAAGAATATTCTGTTATTCAGTACCACACTAACGAAAATTGACCTGCAACTTGAAAACTGAAAGACTCACAGCACGTTTCGGAAAAAAATTGATATATATATATATATATATATATATAGGCAGCAAAATAAACTTTTTTTTACGTTTATACTTTTTTATTACTTTTTTATAGTGTTTTTTTACGATATACTAATTGAACTTGAACTAAGGCGCCACGAAATTCGCGTTAATAACGTATCTTTGAAAGACGATTAGAGTGGAAAACTAACGTATACATGTATTACCATAATGTTACAGGTATAGCTGAACTGAAAGAAATTCGTATTACCGACTCCCGAATCGGCACAATTAAGACTGGGGCACTTCACATTCAGCATGAGGATTCATTTGATATTATCGACTCTACAATTGGTACGCATATCTAGTTGTATGACCTACATTTACGTTGTATGACCACATTTACTCTCGGTATACACTATATAAAAATCTGTATTACAATCTCCTTATATGCTAAGTTTTGAAAAATCTTGCTCATAAAAAATAGAAATAAGTCACTAGTCTTTTGTTCGCAGGTTTTGTATTGAGCAACACTAAGGATACCAATACCAGGATTTCAGTCGTAATCTTTCATCATTTAATTTGATTGTATCTTCTTGTGCCGTTATGGGTTGCAGAAAATGTGGAAAGCAGCTCGATTTGTATTGACCAAGTCCAAACTTTCTCTATTCGAAACTGTCTCAGTAAGTCAGCTCATAATTATTTGTATCAACTAACCCATCTTGAGTTTAGTAATTTCCAGATAAAATGCACAAGACTATTACAAACCCTAATCATGATTAAACTATGAGGCAGAGAATTAGAGAAAGCTGAGCCTTATTAAAGCCGATGTAAAGAGGGATCTGGTGTTTCGTTAGACCTAAAGCGACAAAATTCCTGTGTACATCATATTTTTAACCCTAAAAAGTGATTGTGCATTATCTGTAAAAGAAGCAATGTTTCACTTGGTTGATGTCCTGACTTACGAAAAATTTCCATCCAATTTGCAAGTCTCAAAAATACTAGAAATGATATTGACCGGAAATAAAGTTAATCGAAAGGCATTTTTAATAGGTTAATATTTACTAAAAATATACGGAAAATCTTGATATAGTCTTAAGAGCGTTTGAATCCGAGATAAAATTCTATGGTTGATGCATCTTATACATATAGGGGATGGACTTACAGCTCATCGTCAGAATAGTCAGTCAGATTTAATGCTACTACTTAGTCTACTAATCCACAGTGCCGAATATGGGTTCTCTCAGTGAAAGTGGCACGATGACCACAGAAACTCACGAGCAAGAATTGGCCAATATAGTATTTGCTATGACCCTAGTGAAATTGCAAACCCCTTTTTACCGACACAACTGAAATTAGGGCTTTAATTCCAGTGACGGGTCTCTCTGAGGACGCCTTAAATATCATGCACGTTGGAAAGGTTAGTAAATATTTCGAGCTTCAATATGGTTAGCAAGTAATTTCGTTTAATAATTAAGCAAAGACGTAGTTATCTTAGCTAATTTGATTATTGGGTCATTATGATAACATTTATCTTGGCTTATCGTAACAATAGAACTAGTCGTAGCAATCCGTCACGTTATCTCAAATAGAGGCAAAATAAAACATGTCAAAGGAAAGCGAACCAAGAGATACCAAGAGAACCAAAGCATACATGTTGCATAGAGCTAGGTGAAACATTGCCGTTACCTTAAGAGCTCCAAACCTAATACGTTATAAACCTTATGTGCAAATGTAAATACATTGCATATGACATACCAGCCACTTACAAATATTGATCGTTACGGCCCTGTTCTGATTGGACTTCTGCTGACTTTCTTTCAAAACATCTTTCCGCAAAATTTAAAAACTCGTTATAATTACGTGCTTGCTCAGACATAGTGAATTTTTATTACGGATGGGTAAGGTTATGGAAGTGCATAGTCTAACATCAGTAACCTTTTAGTAGCTATATTTTGCGATATAAGAATTGAACATCCCTAAAAATGTTGAACAGAACTCTAAATAAATCTGTTCACGTAGGTGGTGTTGAGTGGTATAATTACGTGCTTGCTCAGACATAGTGAATTTTTATTACGGATGGGTAAGGTTATGGAAGTGCATAGTCTAACATCAGTAACCTTTTAGTAGCTATATTTTGCGATATAAGAATTGAACATCCCTAAAAATGTTGAACAGAACTCTAAATAAATCTGTTCACGTAGGTGGTGTTGAGTGGTAATTCTATTCATACAATCAATGAAGGAAGCTTTCTCGCCGACGATGTCGGAAAAATGGTGATAGTCCAGAACGAGTTCAAACGCGTCGAGCCAAACGTAAGTACAAGTTGCCTCATCGTGCGGGAATGGATGATCTCGAACTCAAATTAAAATGGATATAGAGTCTACCTGTTATAATATCTAGCTCCCAATCAGTCTTTATATTTTTAAGTGCAAGATTTTTTGTTTTTGAGTTATAATTTTGTTAAATCCTTCATTTCGATTACTTCTAATTAATCCAATTCCCAGGATGTGTATACTATCAACCCTAAATGCGATATTACCCAGCAGAGATACAAAACACATTTCGAGCAGAGACTTAAGAGCTGGTTGAGTTGACTTTTAAATTACAAGGTAACCGCCTTTATGCCATGGAATACATCGTATTCATTTGCTGACATATATACTTGGAAATCTGATAACAAAATAATTTGAAGTTTTTTTTTTTTTTATTACAGAGTTTCTACCATATGGGAAACGTATCCAAATTTACAATGTCGGAAAATCGCTTCCTACATGTGGCGCGAAACGGACTGTTGTTGCACTTGAAGGTAGCTCATGTAAATCAAATCCACCACCGCGTCCACGGTTTAACCAACAACGAGCTATAGTCTCTCATTTTTCATTAACTATTCACAATTTGTAATACCACGTAGGTAGCGAATTATCTTAAAACTTCTATAACTACTACAGCTGCAGTAAAGCGACGTATCCTTGTGTCATAATTAATTGACGACTCTTCCCTCTCTCCCTGTTAGAATTCAACAATAGTAACTAGAGACAGGAACTAGAGTTACTGTCTTATTTAGTTCTATATAATAATCCCAAAACGTTCAGCATTATTCTTTTGATTAAGCGCATCAGGTGAATAAAAAGCTTGTTCTTTTCCTCCATTTATGTTCATAGGTGGAAGACCCATCAATTGTTATTGAGAGTAATCAATTCGCTTGCGATTGCAACCTTAGGTGGTTATGGGAAGAGCGAGGATACCACAAGTTTGACAAGTTTTTCAATTCAACATGTTATGCACCAGACAAGCTGGCAGGTAATTATGCATGATTCTATATAAAGCCATTCGTGCAGAACAATGAAACGAATATTATGTATATGGTTCATAACACTTGGCCGACTGACAGTTATTATCACTTTTCGGAACCAATAATGAGATTACCGCAGTAAAAAATACCACAGTGATAATCTCTGCTTGCACTTAATTCTGGTAGCTACACCATAAAGAGATGGTCAATGTGCCTCGTCACTCGAACAGATAGAGATGTCTATACATTTCAAGGACTTCTTGCTAAAAAGGCAAACTAATTAATTGTGCCATAAAAATTAGCCTCACTAAACATTCTCACTTCTAACGTGAATTGCAGGTATTGCGATAACCCAAGTTATACCTCTGAACCGCTTGGATGGGGATTGCCTTCGAGTCGAGACTAAAGAATTTGTTCAAGGTCAACGGCGACAAAACATAATACAAATTGACCCTGGTTTTTACGCAGTGAATGCTGTAGTCAAATTGAGATTCTCTCCACCGTTTCTAGTTATGGTTGTGACTATGGCGACTTTCGTTGCTGCTTCCCAGTCGGTTTAACTGGGTGAGCATATGTGGAATGTAGCAATGACTTCTCTGGTAGTGATACATAAAAATACCACTACAAAATATGAAAACAAAGAAAAGATACGCGCGAGTGACAAATTCGTTTCCTGAAAAGCAGCAAGAGTATTTTGCTCGCAACTGTTAAGGATTAACAGACATTCTTTACTGAGTTTGCTTGACGTTTACCATTCATGCAGTCAATCGTAAGTTCCTAATGTAATTTTCCGCGCTCTACTTTAAATGATATGTATTAGTAAAAACCAAGACTTAGCTTTACTTCTTGTGGCCATTCGAGGAGGTCAGCAAACCCCTATTGCAGATCAGGAAGTGGTCAGACTTTGGAGATGTGGAACTACCTGCCATCAACGTGAATCAAATAATACAGTGTATAATAAATTCTTTGCTCAAAAAAATTTGAGCAACGTATTCGGCAGATGCATCGGTATTTACAACATTTTTTTGGGAATAAGTCTTAGCGGCTATCTTTAGCTCTTTAGTTCCTCTAAGCCAACACACTTGGAGTAAGATCATTATTTTTCCTCAGATCAGCTGTCATTAGAATGTTTGAAATTTTAGAATTTGGACTAAACTTTTGTACGCAATTTTACATACTCTATAAGGATCAATGGTAATGGAAAATATTAACATTTTCTCCAGACCTGTTACATGTTAAACCTTTTATTAAATAAATTTCGACCAAGAATGTGTATATTATATTACCATCGCTTTTCTGTCCATATATTCGTTGTTATCTTTTACGATAGCATATTTGATCGTTCTATCGTCTTAGTCACATCCACACGTTCATATATATATATATATATATATATATATACATTTCTTGCCCAACTTTGTGCGCTGGGGTCATCTACTGCTTTACCTGTGTATGACCGTTTGACTTCAGAAAATAAGGAGTTTCTCGTTTCAGTAATCGGTTGAATATTATACCTTGTTTCTTGTAATTTTTCCTTTTTCTAACGTACATGCGAAGCGTACTGGGGTCACTACCCCAGTACTACCCCACGGCACGTAGGTACTATGGAAATTAGCCAACCAAGTTCGGTCAACCTCATTCAGTAATTATCCTCTTTATGCGTCTTATGTCAATTACAACTATGCTTTATAATTTGTTCAGTTACTTTCGCTCATTGCATACAGATTCCCGCAAATATCAGGGACTAAGGAACTGTAAAGGCAAAATGGCAGAAAGCGTTGCGACATATTTGCTATTAGCCGTATCAATTTGTTCTATGCCCTTATCATGTACGCGTTTCAAAATGCATTCACCTACCAATCAATTCGTTTTAGTCATTATTACTCAGTCATTCCAGTTGTACAACTCAATCAATCACAGCATAAAAAATATAACACTAAATTCATCCTCAGTGCTTCTATAATTATATATTTGTTGTATTCTCTACCATTGTTATGAACTAACTATCTAGAGAAAAATTACTCAATTACTCACCAACTATTAAAAGAAATTACAGAACCCAAAAAATTGTGCTTGGGTTCGCTCGTTTCGTAGACACTGCTGTTACTTGTTTTTTCCTATGCCCCGTTTAAACACGTTGTTGCACAGTAAAATTAATCTGTATGTTTACAGGTTACTATCCGCGCGCTAATTTAATTGACTTTTTACGTAAAAAAAAGTCGATTGTGCAACACTATGAGACAAGGAATAAACTCAGTCAATTTTACATCTTAAGGGTCTTTAGCATGTTGATCATCGCCTTTACTGTGGTAGATGCTGTGATGCGATGACTAATTGACTTGCGTTTGACTTGCATTTTCACAAACTCAGTAAAATTGCTTGCGAGAAGGTGGGGAACATCTAGAGAAACTTACAGGTAACTGAAATCATGGCGATGGTGAATGGCAATCATGGCGGTGATGAAAATCATGGCGATAATGTAGAGAGTATGCATGTCATTGTGTTGTTTGAAAACTATGATACGTTGTGGGTGTCCTCTGGTATGATTCCCTGGCTTGTGACTAGTTTTTTGGGTAAGTGGGTTGTGGGCTTAGGGAATGAGCTAGTTGACACATTTCCTATTTTATGTTTAATGATTTTCAAAAGAAGACGATGCCACCATGGACGAATTGTCTTTATCGTCGAGATACCTCTGTTTAACCTAATACTAATTAATATTCAATATAATAATTTACATGAGAACCTAATATATATATTCGAATAGGGGTTACTTCATTTTTCTCGTCTTCAGCCTTCCCGTTTGAAAAAGACGAGACAATATTTATTAACTATACTAGTAAACCATTAATATCATTCTAAAGAGTTGGAAGTTCTGGAGAAAATATGTCTTCCGTTACTATTTTATATTATTTACACTCCTGATGATGAATGTGGAGGTGCTTTGGGGTTGTCTGCCTGCTGTTGAAAAATGTTATACATTGTTATAGTATTTTGGCACCAGCTGGCAATAAGCACTGAAGAACACCCGGTAGCATGTCAACTTTATTGTTTTCTATTAATATTTTAATATATGCCCTGTTGAAAAGCATTTTGTTTTTTTAACCTTAATTTGTGATGAATGTTTTCGGAGTGAAACGCGTGCCCCAAAGAAACGCATTCAGAAGCCGCATAGTGTGTTACCATGCATTTCAGCTGAATCATGTGTAATACTTCTGTAAATACTTATGGTGAATTCACGAAACCGGTAGTGTTGGGTTTCAAATCTATCCCTCGAATGCACGCTTTGAACCCACAAGTTTAAAATAGATACTATTTCATATGAGTGATAGTTGGTCGGTGTCCCTTCAGGGTCTACATAGCAGTCTCCAGGGGGGCAGGCTTGAGCGAACCAGAAGAAAGGTTTGAGTGAACCAAAAAGTTGAGGCTCCTTGAAGGCAATCGCCCTTCCGTAGAAACTTCGGACGACTCATCCTGAAGCGGCTCAAGACTTCGGGAAAGCTGGTCGCGACTCGAATCTCCAATACGTACACCTGTGTCGAGTGGCTTTGGTTGATCGAGTCGTGATGGTTGCTGGTAAAGATTTCTTTCAGGCGTAGAAGATGTTTGTCGAAACTCGATATTCGGGGTCCGTCCACCGTTGAAAGCCCCCGTGGGGGCATTCTCGTAAGGAGGTGCTGGTGGTTGTGGAGGCCGAGCGGTTGGCCGTGGTGGGGCCACACGTGATGGTGACGAATCTAAAATAGTTTAAACGGGTAGAGTTAGGTTCGTAGCGCAGGAGTGAATGTCCATCAATAAGATTTAAGTAGTTCATTGGAAGCTGTGGTATTACCATTATCACCTGAGTTTTATTTAAAAAAAAGTGGTAAATTGTTTATCGTATCATAAACGTTTAGATACCATCATTTCCGCATAGCTCATGGGATAAAATAGGTAAAATTACCTGAAAAATTGAGAAGATACATTTTTAGTGTAGAAAGTCATTTTTGCACTGCTTCACTTACGCAAACTAGTTCCGCTGTGCAGAGGTAAGGTATTCAGTTCTTCTATAGGCGGCGTTGGAGGGGCTGGAGGCAACTTTTGCGTTGAATCGTATACACTACTCTGCAAAGCTCCACCATTACCAGACTCTACAATTGGAAGAACGAAACAGTTTTTATTATTCAACTGATTTATTTATAGTATGAAGCTAGGTTTTTATATATAAGCTCTGCTCATCGGGATTTTGGAAACTCGAGCAGTACGGTTAAGAAATATGACTACAGCTCTAAATCGAAATCACATTGAAGTCTCTAATACTAACTATGTGCAGGCGCGCTCTTCAACTCATAAGCTGAAATTGTCGTGTGGCGTTGACTGGACGGTGATGAATTAAATGAATTTAGGTCTCGAATCCTTTGGCGCTCACCGGCACGCGGTTTTTCGGCCTCAATCTCTCTCTTCATATCCAGTGTGGAGCCGGTTCCTTGGGACCAATCCCTGCTATCGCGTGACTGGTCATGATAACTGTAATGGTTGTTGTCAAAATAGTGTGAAATAGTGCGAAATGGTCATCATGACTATTGCGATCCGGATTTGGCACTCAGGTAAGAGGCCACCCTTAAAATGCTACAAATTGAGCTCAAGCCTGTTATAATGCAAGAAAGTTAGTGGTCTCAATACGATTTACATTTAAGATGCATATATAGTTCAAATATAAGTTATGTAGTCAGCGTGCATAGAATGTATATATTTTGATACCTACCCCTGGTTTACATACGTCATGTCAAAGGAAGGTTTAACGAGCACGTCAATATTTGCGTTCTCGAGGGTTGGATCATGCGCGAACCGGTCATCAAGTTCCTCAAGGTCCGAATAGTCGAGAGTTTGTTGTGACCTGGTGGCACTGAACGGTAACTTCGTCACAGAATCTAGTGACCCTTGAAAATAGACCGGTGATTTAGCTCCCAAGCGCGGCTTATAGTCCTGTGTGTATAAAAGCATTTGAATCAATTATTAAACACTATCCTGTTAGGGAATTTGTCGTTCCTTCATAGTATGCGATTTGTACGGCATTACGTATGAGCTTCGTTTTTCATTTTAGTTACATAAGTTTGCGTGCTGATGTGACAATTAATTTAACATATTCGTTTCTAGAGTTTTGCGTAATTGGTGCGTATGACGACTGCTACACTGTGGTAAAGTGAGGTTGTACAACATTGAGCTATATAATAATCGTTCCTCATAAGCTAACCTGGTTTTCAAATCCTTTGTTCGACCTGATTGAAGCCCGAATTGAGTTCCGTCGCTCCATCTTTTCGAGGTGTCGCTCATGGCTTTTACAACACCAGAACATCGAAAATAACCCAATGCAGACAACCAACAACGCTAATACGGACATTGCTCCGATAGACAATGGGTCAACGTACCACTGATCTCCAAGTGATACGAATATTTCTTGAGCTGTTCATCAGAAACAAATTGTAATTTGACGATTTATATATGTTTCACTAAGTTACAGCTAATGAGTAACTAAACATACCTTTGCAATTAGATACTCAGGTTAGAAGATTCGATATCCGGTTTTACAAAAGTCCTTTATTATTTATGATGTTTCGTTAGGGAACACAAAGTGTCCCCCATAAGTGGACTTCGTATGTACGCATCCGTCCTCTTTAACCTTACTTGGGCCATTTTTACTGAGGGAAGAGAAATGCGTCAAAAACACACTCAAGGAAAGCGGTGCACAAAACCTACTTCTTTCACAAAGGAAAGGAAGCCGTTCCTGGCAGTCATGTGATACGACGGTCCGTCTGTAAAGGACAGGACATTCGTCCAAGGGAACATCGATGCTCTGTACCCATGCTCGGTCATAGTCGGGATCATAGTCTTCCTGCGAGCTGAGTACGTAATCCTCAATGATCGCATAGCGTCCTTTTAAATAAGGTAGAGATGCAGCGTCCGACTAAATTCCCGAAATACAAATACATAAAAGTAAATATGCAGGATTAGACATATTAAGTATAAATACCTATGCGAATATCACTTCTATTATTTCCCCCGCCTAGGTCATGCACCCCTTTCGTCGTAAAAGGTTGACCCACATCGGTACAGATTTCTAAAAAAATTGCCAATAACCGATATGTGATATCGAAATTACTTTTCTTCATTCGCTGTTCTTAAGTATCACGAACAACTCAATTCCGTATTATGAAGCACCAAATTAACACGAAACAGTAAGTCTGACAATCGGTAACCTTATTAAATGGATCGAAACTACTCAAGTATAATAAGGTTTACAAGATAACAGTTAGACTTTTACCTGGCAAAACCTCTTCGCTTCATGGTAATTCATTAGGGCCGGTACGAAGAGGAAGCATGTAGTTCCTATGTTCTTCCAACCGCCGGCACAGTGTCCATCTATTAGGGTTGCATTTGATGCAAGGAACTGCTCGAAGTGCACCTTTAATAGATCCAGCTCATCCACTGAGTCCTGATGTTTTAAAATGTTCAAAATAAACAGTTACGGTTCAGTTGACTATTAGTTGTGTCTTCAAAGTCCTAAAACGTTATTTATTGTCGATTGTCTTGTGTTTTTTTCGAAAGAAGCCGTGAAAGCCTTAATTTATCTGCACGCCTGCACTTTTTATCTCTTATCATCAAATTTCCATATTAATTGTTTAGGGAGAATGCTCAGGTGTTTTGAATGCAGTCTACTGATCTAGTTTTAATTTAGCTCTTAGCTTTGCCTTTGGAGGACGAGGGTCAGGTACCTTATATATTCGTTCCACAGTTGGAATTTCATGCACATTTCCATACCATTGTAATCATGGTCTTCCAGCTTACTCGGCATATTCTATAATAGATAAAGGTAGAAGTTGATGCGACTGGCATCGTCGGTTTCAGACAAAATAACAATTATATGGGGTTTTATTTTACCTTGATCCTTCCGGAAACAGAAACTTCTCGGCTGAAGCCCCACCAGTTAAATGATGCCTCCACGTAGATCGGGTCGCGACGAATATTGTAGATAGGCTGATGTTGATAGATGTGATCCCGGCTTTCCTGGTCCATACTCCTAGTGATGTTGATAATTTAGTTTTCTTTATTCAATATCTGTTATTTTGGCTAATTGAGTGCAGCAACTACTAATATTAGAACGTACGACAGAGTAACACCCCCAAGTTTCCCATAATAACTCTTTTCATTTGCTATCGTTCACGTTACTAAGTCGCGTGTATTAAAACCTTTCAAATTTGGATATAGTCATGTCGATTATGGCGACGGCGACTTGAATCTCGCTAGTATATGGGTGCGGGTTGTGTGAACTGCAACTATAAAAATATGATGAAACTGAGAATTACGGTAATCTACGCGGGTTTGGAAAATATCAGTTGACTGTACGTCTTCTAGTTAAACATAACTAGGAACGTTGTACTTGGAACTTACAGCGATCTGTTACCGGCGACGAGCTCGAAGTAATTGTTGCGATTGAAAAAATAGTTGTAACGATAAATTTGGCCTGGTGATACCGCTAATATTGTGGCTTTTTCTTCGGGCAAGGTCGCTTCGTTGTCCCATACGTAGTTCATATACATAAGTTGGTCACTGGAAAGCTGTTTTCGAAAACCGTAAACAGCAATTTGATGGGCGCCGCGATTACCTACAACAAGGTTCTGCGAGAAGTTCATTGAGACTTGATGGAAGAGAATATTATCGTAAAAAGCTGCTTGATTCTTCGAGAAATAGTTCTTCAACACGTGGATATGCTGGAGAGAACCAGCCTTTCCACCAATAAAAGCTAACGCTTCCCGATTATCATTGAGATTGAAGAGATTATTGCGAACAATGGCCTTCACTGCTGACACAGAGTCATCCGAATCGACCTTGACGTACAGCCCGCCCTGATTCTTTAGTATCGTGTTATCGATAACCTCTAAGTGGAGGACGTTCTGCACATCCAGAAAAATCGATCCAGACACTGAGCTCAGGTTCCCGAACAGCTGCTGTCCATTTCGTTCAACACGGTTATAGCGGATTCCGATTATGGGAGTGATCTCCCCTGCGGATCGGTATGCAATTGCGCCGCGTTCATTGTTGAGGAAATAACAGGCCGTTATGTTGTGCTTCATGTCACGTCCCGCGATTGGCCTGGCAGGTAGTGGAAGCACTTCGGCGATGAAACCGTTCTTACCACTTCCTCCAGTCGCATGGAGGTGGACGCTCAATGTGCTTCCGAGTCGAGTCTCGTAGAACGCGCGCTGATCATTGTTCGGTTGAAGCGTTCCGAGTAGGGGTGACGTATAGTTGAAAATGTCACCGTCATATAATTTAATATTGTCCGGATTTGGAGAGTAGTTTGTCGCATTAAACAGGTTAAACTGTAGTAAGCGGAAGCCGATAGATTCGACATCCGTTTTGAAAATCTTAATGCAGTCTACTGCAGCTGAGTCGTATTTGTAGTATACGAGTACACGACCCTTTAGGGCGAATTCCTTGTTGCTATCGCATATATCCACTAAGCCGAACAGATTATATGGTATATCTATATTTTTAAGAGGCATAAAGTTTGAATCTCTCGTGTTTGTTTGGCCATGCAGGGTGAGGACGTTAAGCCCTGGGCCCAGATTGTCTGTGAAATTGACCCCGTGGACAAACTGGAAGCCAGGGGACGCAACGACCTCTAGACCAGCGTGAGCGTTATGCGTGATATTGCATAATTCAAGCGCCACTCGTCTTTGAACGACTTGAACCGCTGCAGCCTTTTCATTATGCAAAATTCCGGCGCCACGAATCACTGCAAAGCGGATAGCAGACGAGGCTTGAGCAAATCTGGCAAGATGATCCTGAGTGCCTCGCTGGGACTCAACCAGACTGTCGGGAACAGAAAAGCGTATACCTCCCCAATATTCCTCGTCGGGATGTCTGTTTTCCTCCCCACAGTGGACGTACACGAAATCTTTGCCGAGAAACGTGCATGAGTAGTCCTTTACGCCGTAGCCGTTCAAGCGATACTCGCACTCTCGAAGATGATTCTCGTCACCGGTACATTCGAGTGGATGTGTCCAGGATCGTACTCGTGAAATTTCGTTGATGCCAACGTCAAGACGAGGCGCACGATGCAGTTGCACATTTACTTGATTGAAGCCAAGTGTAGAGCAAACGACTTGGGCGTTTCTCTCTGTAAAACGCGGATCGCATACAGGTACCCACTGAAGTGTGGTTTTATTAAAAATCTCAACAAAGCCGTCCCTTATTTGATCGTTATCACACTCCTGATCGATGCAGAGTCGTACGGAACGATCTGGTTTTTCACGAAGGTCACTTTGTCTTTTGCGTACGGGTCGGTTAGACTGAAGGTTTCGTGCTGGTTGGAAATATACCGGGTTCCGCTCACGACCCATCACAATTAGGTCGCCAAGTACCAGGATACCCACACTGGGATACACCTATAAATGAGTGCCGAAGAAACCTTTGAATTAAAATATATTAAAAATAGAAATAAATATGTTTTAAGCTGAAGGAACACGTTAAGCTTTTAAACAATAACCTTGAATGTAAAACTTAAATTTTTAATGTCGATGTGATAGGTTTTTAATGGCAAAGAGAAGAAATGTTTATTTCCATGATCATTCTGGCTTTCGATCTCAACTGTTACTAAACTTCGTTCGTATTGAAATTGAATTATTTCTTAGGAGAGAAGCTTATCAGTTTGACTCTTCCTTTTTTGATAAATTTTCACTATTACGGGTGAGTCAGGGGTCTAATTTTGTTTCCGATCCTCCATCTTCACTGACCTCAACAGTTACTCCATCCATCAAAATTAACGTAGCTCCCGGCATTACCGTAAGATCGCTTTTGATCACATAAGGGTGGCCCCGCTCTGTTAGAGTAAGATTAGCATAAAGCCTTCCACCGAGAGGACGACTGGTATCTACAAGAACTCGACTTAAATCCTCGTGAAGCAACACTGCATTCAAATCGGGTGCACCTGAATATCAACAAAATAAATAGTGAATATATATGCTTATCTCTGGACAAGGCAAAATTATTGTGATGTATTACCAAAAAACAGCTCTAAAAAGGACCGAGGATAGTTTGTAAACTTGAAACGATGGACTTGTCAGCGAACGAGTTTCTCGGATATCTTTTTTTTCTAGTATTATATGTATGTGCTTATTATACATATCTATCAGTATCTTTTAATTTAGTTGTATACTATTAGTGACACAATTATGCCGCGTATAGTGTGTGCTTCGCATAATGTCCTCACCCAAAAAGGGAACAAAATCAGCAATAGCGTAGCTATTCCAGTCGTCAAAATCGAAGATCCGGGCGCGAATTTCTTCAACATTTGTTTTACCCCAAAAATTCTGGCGAACATTTAGAACGTTACTTAGAGATGACGCCTTTACGCCAGCCACCAGTTCAAACTCCATCAGCGGATTCTCGAACAAATTCCGCGATACGTTAAACAGCTGGACGCCCTTGATGGCTAACGAGTAGCTTCTCGGCTGGTGCACAACGCCCTCAGTGCGGAACGCGTACTTGCCGGACGAAAATGAGGCCGTATCACGAATGATATTTGAGAGAAAATTTGCTGGCACCTAGAAGGTCGGTAAGTAAATTGAATAAGTTAGCCGACCGGAAACTTCGACCTGTACCTCCTTCCGAAACAATTGAACTGATTCTGTTTAACATATTCTGTTTGTTCATGAAGCGATTCAAGAAAAATTCTTAGAATGAGGTTTTTCTTGGTAACGGCACTGATTTTACGCAAGTTAAGTTTTCAAAAATGCATTGTTTGTAATTATTTGCCACACTAGAACGCAAATAGCTTTGTATGTCTTGCAAATCAAATATAAAAATCGAAGAGAAATTTGTGTAATACTCAACATTAATATGATGATACCCAGAACCGGCATACTGTTTTATATATCATCAAAAAATTAAGAGAACTACGATTAAAAACTAAATGTTGCATGACGTGTTCTAATGGGTTTATCTATAGTTTTTCTGTGAAAGTAAACTACCTGGCTAAACTGCTCGGAGTGACTGTTGATAAAGATCTCGACAGCATATCTGGCAGCGTTCCTTTCAATAATATTGTTGGCCACTAGAAGTTCCTTTTCCATACCTCCTATTGTAAGAACACCCCTGGAACACTGGTTGCCAGTGAGTGCGTTTTGTGTGATATTTACGCGAGCAAAATGACCATCTAATTGTATGCCACATCTGGAAAAATTCGGGGATAAGTTGAGAGTTACATCCACGCGTTACGTCAAAAGCGATCATTTTTTAAAAACCACTGTTGTGCAAGTTATCGAAGTCTTTTCTTCTGAGAGCAGCATATAACATCTATCAGAAAACATCTAATACGAACAATCTGGATTCATAACCACCGCACGAACTTCAATCCGTCTCTTTTAATCCCGCGAAATGTAACTTTTCTACACCATATTTTTTCTTTTAACTAACTTTAAGTCAGAAATTCAGTTGAAAACAATTTTTCCAATCAACCCAACCGGAACATTTTAATTATGATGATGATGCCAAAAGTTTGCCTCATTGTAATACTTTCATCGTATTCATCATAAATCACTTTATCGAAAATGATTGCTACTGTACATACTTGGTGAGCAAGTTAAAAGCAGCTTAAAATTGTCTTGCTCATACCTGTTGTCACGGTAAAAATTTCTTTGAAGTACGACAGAATGAGTGAAATTCTCGTTATAGTGGAGAACGTATGGCAGGCGAATGTGTATTCCGCCTAGATTTTCAGCCAGCGTACAGTTAGCCAGGGTCCAGTGGTAGAGGTTGTTCGAAGAACGAATGTCTCTTGAATATTGTGATACGATTCCGTCCGAATTTTTAATAAGTCGGTTATCTACTAGCGTGTAGTTGATTTCGGCAAGTTGGTGTCTAATTAAGAAAAACAAACATTGCAGCACACATGGTTTTTGATCTTTCTTCACAAATTGCTGTTTTCTCGTATGCTTGATAATTTATTGTACAATTGACAATTTAGTGTGTACGCGAATTAGTCGTTGCGCAATAGATCGCTTTTTCTAGTGGAATCGCCAAAACGTGTTTGGTTGTCTCAGTTTTGTTCCACTCTGAGGATTTTGTTCTCACTGTTTTATAAAAAACTTTTTTTTTGAGAGATCTCAGTAACGAAAACGAAATAATCTTTTGCATAGCGATAAGCCTTGCATCGAAGGCTAATTTCGGTTTTATTAATCAGTTTTTCTCCTTCAGAGGTTATCAGGACGATTCAGCCACTACGCTTACCTGAGAGGATCCCAATGCGGTGTCGAAACGTAAATGGCCTGTTTCCTCGACTCGCGGACAAGATTGTTAGAAAAGTAAATAGTCTCATTGGCATATCGATTGTAGAACTCCCCATCAACTCCTTGGTCACGGTTGAAGTGGGCACTCCAAAATGCATGAAGGTTGTTGACAAGGGTGTTCGACATCAGCCGAATCGAGGGAATGTACTCCAGCCAACCACGCCATGTTGCCGCACCTATTCGGCAAACGAAAAACAAAAGTTATGGTTAAGCATAATCTTCAATACTATTGTATTCTAGGTAATGCTATACTTCACAAGGTGATATCGGCAATCAAGGCGAAAATTGGGCCATGACGGCTAAGAGGCGCACATTTGCTGTACCATTGCTCAGGAAGAAATTTGGCGATGGCGCTAGCACGGTTTTGATGTTTTGGGTGATGCCTCTGCATATGTGTAAGTATAGTCAATATGTAGATATGAATATGGTTCCGACAAGTGGTTTTTGCATACTGGAACTGGATTTAGAAATGTTTATCACATAATGTGGAGAATATTTTGATACCTTCACTATAGGTCTATTAGGATAGAGACTTTTAGATGCAGCAATGAATACTGCTTTGAGTTTAGAGGTACCTATAAGGGAGATTAGTTTATATCACCGGCAATCTCGAAGGCCATCCACCAGAAATCATGCTCTAAACCAATTCACTTATTCAGATCATACATATAGGATGAATCAGTCATGCGGTATCGTGCACAAGTATTATTCACTTTGTCGTTTGTTACGTCTGGCTGATTTATTTAGTAATTTAAGCTAGTCTACCTGCACGATATGCTCGGCTGTATCCTAATGACCCAGGAATTGAGTTCGAGAATCCTAGGAAAGAGAACGGTGACTCTCTTTTTGAGCTCCTATTTAAGTTCGAGTTCACCCTGATAGAGTGGGATTTCTGCTGCCGTCGGCTTATCTGACTTCTGGCTCCAGTATGAGCAGACAGAAAGCCATCACTCTTCTTTGATACGCCTATTCCGGCCGTTATCACACGTGTTTATGTAATCACAAAACAGCACACATACACCCGTCCCATAAGAAGTGGGGAAGCAACAGCGATAATGATGTTAGATATTCTAAAACGGATCAGTTTCCTATGTTTTTGCTGAAATTCTACAATGTGTACTAGAAGTAGATCATAATAAATATCCCTATATTGGTAGCCTAAATAAATAAATGCTTTGGGGCTTTCTTCTTTTCAGGCTTGTAACCGCGTTTGCATCACTTCGATGAAGTATATCCGCAATCTACTACTAGCTAAAGTCTTCTCTAGCTAAAAGGTTATCTGTTGGTCCAGCATAATTAATTTAGAAAATGGAATAAATCTAACATGTTCCTGATAATCTCAAATAGGAATTGAAACAAATCCTCGGTCTCGCGGTTACGTGCGAAAAAAAAGAATACATGTGTTTTTGTTAAAACACTATATTTTTACAAAAGAAATATGTCTATTTGATGATATTCATATGACGATTATCGCGCAAGTCTCAAAGACACATATATCGTACAGTCTTCAAAAAAGAGTGCACCAAGGAGAAGTCGCAAGCCATTTAAGCAAAAATAGAGAATGTACGAAGCGTGTAGAAAGGGAAGGAGATACACTGAGTAGCTCGATAATACTCCTGTAGAGAATATTACTTCTAAGATTAAGGTTATCCTTGTATATTGAAAAAGCGAAATCCCATATTGTCAGCTGATCTGAATACTGAAGCTGATACTGAAGGACGAATACAAAAGCAAGTGTGTTATCGAACGTGAACATTTTGTACATTTTGTTTCATTCAATTCTCTTAAAGTCGTTACCTAGAGGTGAGGAGGCTTGAATATAGACAACAGCTCCTCCGACAGGCCGCGGCCCACTTTCGTATTTTGCACTGACTACATAACCTGCCTCGCGAAGCGGAAACGAGGTCAGGTTACGTCGAAGGCTCCAGGTCTCCAGGGGGTCCCCACGATTCGAGCCCCTTGAAACCATTAAAAATGAAACATATATAAAACAAAAGTACACTATATGACCGTAAACGAAAGGGATAACAACAGACGGATTGCTATCTAACTGGAGTTTATGTACATATTTTTTAAATAAACAGTACGTGACAGCAAACGATAGCAAGAGATACATTTTATGTGAAGTATTTACTGTTCGAATACGCATTCGGGCACATCTAAGGAAATTCTGGCTTGTAGCGCGAAGTATGCAGTCCCATAGGGGTATAGTGAATGGTTCTGCTCAAGCAAAAAGGTGCTAACCTTTTTTGAAAGCTAGCCATATTTTATTTTGAGAATTTGTTCTCTCTTGACACATATTTGTTCACGCAAACGATAGAAAAGCACTCTAAGTGTTATAAGACATTGTCAATAGATCGTTTATCATGTATTTCTACCTGCGCCCTTTGGCTATGGTGAGATCTTCCGTAGATTCGAGTTGGAAAGGGCTGATAACCAAGAGACCAACTGACATGCTGTCCCTGCACTTGATTTCAAATTCGATCTCCACACCAGGCTCAGTAGTGCCAAGCACGAGGAACTTAGGCTGATCCGGCTCTAGTGAAACTTTCAATGCCCGCGAGCGATTTGCTGGTGGAATAATTTGGCTCAGTGACGATGGGATCCACTGTCTCATCTCTAGGTGTTCCTCACGAGTTAAAACGGGATTATAAAAAACACCTGCGCCCTCATTATTCTATTAAACAAGATAAGAGGAACAGAATTAAAAAGTGGCATGACCATTAGTACTGGTTCGAACAGTAATATTATTCTAATATCATACTAGCTAGTAATTTTAAGAGGAAGGCTCAAACAAACCTGAATAACGTTTTTATAGATGTCCAATCCTTGGCCTCGTGTTTCAATACCATGACGATTGTTCCCTTCGATTGTGCACAACTGGATAGAAGGATTCTCCTTGTGATCGAATATATTATTCCAGGTGATTCCAATACCAGAAGCCATGTTGTTATCTACTCGAACATTCTTAATATCATGGTTATTCATATCGATTTGCAGCGCTGGCTTAAACGCATGCGTCGAGTAGTCTAGCTGACCTGCGGTAGATATCTCAGCAAATTCGATTGCTGACTTCTTAGCGGCTGGCCCGAGACGGATTCCTGACCACGAGCTTTTAAAGCAGCGTATACCGATTAGCTGGGTGCAAGCGTTTGATTCGTAGAAGTCGTCCAGGATTCGACGCCGACACCCGAATATGTCACGATCTTCTTCCCGACACTGGACGTCTGAGAGTAGAGCAGGCAGTGCCGTGGCAGGCATATCAATCTCCTCGAGTTGCCATCCACGATCTGCCATTATGTAGCCTAGCTGGTGGCACACAACCGCAGCTTCACGCTGTCCGAAGCCGTGGCTGCAGATGCCACCTCGACGGCCGTTCACAACTACTTCGACACGTCCATAGCTTCCCTGTGAAAGGCTCACTGGCGAGCCAACTGGCAGGTCCTCATTGTGAAATATCTCATGGGCTGACGGATCTGAATATGCCGTGAAGTGGATCTTCTCGAGGATCGAGCCTACTGCACGCAACTCTCCCTGCACCATTAGACCAACAGACTGTTCGAAGTAGAGCTTCGTCTGTGGATGAATCGTAAGCTTGGCATTGCTTCTTACGTAAATATCCCTGCGAACCGTATAGTCGCCAGGTCCGATCTGGAAATCACCGGCGATTTCTCCGCCAATCTCATGTGTGTTGCCTTGTGTGTCGAACGTCATTACACGGTTACGATCGAATCTCAATGAGACGTGATCCCGCGTGTTGAGGTCATATGGCGCTGTAAGATACTGGATAAACTCGACCCTTGCGAGATTGTAACGATCTTTCCGGTCAAAAATTTTACCGTACACCTGCCTAGCATGTTTTTCCCCCTCATCTCGAACCGGTGTACTCCAATAGTTATATGTTGCATTGATTACCTTTGAGCTATCTTCAAGATGTACCCCAAGCTCGTATTTTGACTCTGGATTAAAAATTTGATTGCGGTAAATGACTGCGTTATTCGATTCAACAGCCACAACTGCAGCGACACGACTGCGCGGTCGGAGAGCGGGGAAAAGCTCGGATACGCGATTTTGCTCAAGGACGTTATTTGTGAAGAGAAGTTCCTGCAGATTCGATTCCTGCATGACGCCTACCTTCGCCACATAACTCCCACGATTGTTTTGGAACCGATTGGCCTTAACAATTGCATACGCTATCCTGTTTGCGTAACTCCAATCGATACCTTGATTTGAGATAAGAAGAGCCCCATTCAAATGGTCTTGGAATACGTTGTTTTCCACATAGGCATACGTGTTTAACAATGGCTTGACCTTTATTGCCAAATATTTCGACGTATAGAACTTATTGTGAGTAATGTATAGGGAGCTGTTAAACGTCGTCAGATGACAGGCTTCGAAGTAGACGCCAGCATCACCATTGTTGCTAAATGATGACATCGAAACATTCCACAGAGAATTAGCTAAGCAGCTGTTGCCGAAGAACACACCAGCCCATCCATTTCGCGTCAAAGATGAGCGACTCACATGAACGGTGTGATTAAACGGAATGTACGTGCTCGTGTAGTTTGTATTCAGAATGATGCCATTCATGGTATTGTTTTGTATGTTACAACGCTCAAAATGGCGGTAACCGCCGGCATACGTCACATTAACTCCGTCACCGATATTGTTCTCTACCGTCGTCATATTGAGGATGACGTCACCGGCACCGTTGTGCACATGTACGCCAGCCACATGATCATTTTTGGCTATCTGGGATCTTCTAAGTGCCACACCGGAGACAATTTCACGGGCCCAGATACCTCGACCATTGTTGTTCGACAGCTCGCAATTTGTACAGTTGATGTCAAACACCTTGCCCTGTTCGAGGTAGACTTCTAATGAAAATGTTGCGGCAATCATTGATGCAGCCTTGTGAACAACCTGCAATGAAACATTTGCTTTTATTTTTTCAAAATGGCAATTTTTTCTGCAGTAAAATAGCCCATCTGATCAGAGATAGGACACAGGTAAATTTTACACCTAATGATCTTCGGATAAAAATCACATGAATAATAAGTTCTTTAAGCACACTTCTGTCGAAAAGACTGACTGTCTTCTTGATTTGGTTGTGCCGTAATGCAAATGGAAAAACGCCCTGATACACGGTGTACCTGCAGTCTTTGTGTGACATAAAAGTTCACTTTAAATTCAGCTCAGTAGTTTGTTTAATAATGTATCACATCACAGTATACGAACGGTTAATTCTTGGTATCCCCGCTTCGAGGAAAATGTTTGCGGGCGAGTGTCATTGTTAACAACGAAGGTGCCTAAAAGATACTCCTCGTACTGACGTGGACCATCATAAACGCTGACTGTTGGCTCTGTCTCGTCAGGACTACGCCTGCAAAGGTCATTATATAAACATTCATTTAGGTATATATTATATATACACTTTATTACCAGTATAACAATATCCTATAGTTCTCATACCGCAAATTCTTTAATATTCACCACTCTTTTCTGATATTTTTATGGTTCTAAAAATCTGCATGGCATGCGTAGCTTTTTCTAAAGAAAATCATTCTTAGATCGAGCTTACCTGTTGTAATAATCTTTGAGCTTTTCATCCCAATCAAGTGGGATGCGTCGAAAATCTTTAAAGACTAGTGTAAGCTCTTCTTGCTTGTTTCTTTGGTACAGAGGAATCGCAATTGTCTGAAATACATACACATTGGACATTAGGTGTAAATAGTTTAATGAAATAGCCACAGAAATGTTCACCCTTTTTTAATAAGTAATTTTTTGTAACAAAATGATTGCATTATAATATAGCGGGCAGGAGCATTTTTTGCTGAACTCATTATTTAAACACCTACCCTCTCGCATCCATGCGATACATCTGTAGAAATTTGGACAAATTTGAGGGGGAATACGGTGCCCATAGGAGATGAGCAAAAACTTTCCGATGAGGAAACCGGTAAATCGTGATGGGCGTACTGAATCCCGTCAGCTCCATTGTAAGCCGACACCACCCCACGAAGGTGCACCTGTAAACGGCTTGAGTTTACAAATAGGCCCGGACCTGCAATGTGCACAAATGAAGTGATTGAAGTGATTATTTTTTGATGCTTGAGAACGAAAACAAATTCACTATTGTGGTGGTAGTCATCGCAAGAGGTTCCCCGCATTAAAGGAAAAATGAAACACCAACATAAAAAACCGCGCCACAAGCAAGATAGACAGGATGAAAATTATTTTTGCTTCTACTCCACTCTGTTTTAAGGACACCGCTAAAATAATGCCCAAGAGCTCCGATGGTAATTCGCAACGGACTCCTCGCATACTATCGGAAAGCGGTTGGAACTCATTTTTATGGGTAAATTAGCACATTCAGGCCCAAGTAGCCAATCAAATAGCGGAGAGCGATTTAAAGCCCCACGCACTCGAGCTAAACACTATCTATGGCGGGCACTTGTATATTTTTTTAGTTAGACGCATCTGCTTCACTGTCTTACTTTCTAAAAAAAAGCAATTTTACTCGGAAGTAGTTAATTCGGAACCAGCAAGAGGGACAATATGATGCATGGATAAATATACAGATCATAAAACGAGATTCTATTACATCCTGTGTGTTCGACGTCTGAGAATAATGTTTAGGACATAATAATATTACCTGTAAGAAGTGTTGTTTTATGAATAAAAGAGTGAGAACCAGGTGGGGAACAGGACAGCATAACTTCTCTTACTCCTATCTGTATACCTTTCTATAGCGAAGCGCGATAATAAAAAATGTATACTTGTTTCCCAAAGCAAATATGTATTAGCACAGTAAGATTACAGCCAAATATAAGCCGTCTCATGTGGCTAATGTGCACTTTATTTGTTTTATTAGCATACAATGCTAGAGTGGTCGGCGTTAAATCAGTCAAGGTTTTATATGCTACCGACCCTTGCATATTTAGGGTGCACACGAAGCTAATCGCTAAGGACAGAAACGCCTTTGTGAACTCCTGCTTTGGTTCCAAGGTTCTGCGGATTCTTTTACGATAACGTACAAATGTGGGACACAACTTTCTAGATGTCTACTGGAGGAACAGCATTTTTGATAATGAGCTGTGCACATTATCAAAAATAATTGGGCTCAGCTCCCGCAACACTACTGATCATGAAATCAAGTATTACTCAAATAATTGGGCATAATGTGTATTCTGCCCTAATACAATCGTTATCTGACCAAGAAAAATCGCCACATTTGAGGTTCGAGTGCATCTTTTGAACAGTTTATAGCCGATTTCCAAGAAATCATCGATGATTCTTGCATTCTTCCTACGCGGCTTCGTCGGTTTCAATTACCTGATTTGATAGCATGGAATATCGCTTTGGCTGGTTCGAGAAAATTCTAACCATCAGGTTGAGCTAACAGCAGCAACAGCGACAATAACTGCGACAGGAATGTTATCGCGCACTGCTGGGGCGCAGGGGTTTGAATAGCTATGCTCGATGTCTACGTCGGCGCGTCCGTTCGTGAGTCCCTGCGTCTCATCTGTGCGAATCTTGCTTTTGACTGAATCGCACTATTATGACTGCCGCAAATCCAACGTAATAGAGCTTTCCTCCCGGGATCTTCCCCTTCCATTGCTGATGGTGTGACAGTAGCACTATCTGCTACTAATCCTTGTCGCTGCTCGTAGCGAACAGCCACAGTTCATTCTTCGTTGTAGTTACATGCTACATACATCTTTTGTTATATATAGAAGAAGGACCGAGCGAGTTTGCAAATACGGACAGTCGGCAGACGACAATTTACCACAGAAATTGTTGTGTCGAACCAAAGCGAGTAATTCCTATATTTCAAAATCAGTCGTAATACCACTAATAGTGCTGCTGTGGGTATATATATATGGAATAATAATAATAAATGAAGGGCAGTGGCAAAAGACCAAGACGCTTATTACTTGATCGATTTATAGCTCTAGTTACTTACATTCATTAAATAAGGTTTGTCTGCCTGAAGG